>OX388305.1:27523215-27830683 GCA_947579605.1 Athripsodes cinereus | reverse complement strand
AACCTGATAACAGCTGACCTCTGAGACGTCGTTCCTTGCAACCAACGTGCGCTCACGTACCTAAGTGAAAATTAAAACGAATCTTTGATTGTAATATTTAAAATTAATTAGAATAAACTCAATTTGTATATATCTAGCATTGATATCTTTTTTTTCCTTTCAAACATATATTAATTGGAGCTTGTTACTTATTCTTTACATAGGTAACTTAATTGTACTTTATCGAGAGGTAATAATATTTTATTACACATATTGGAGTTAAAAAAATTTAATATCTTTTACATATGTACATAAAACAAACCTCCTCGATATAGTCATAATTTTAGTGCTTATAAAAAAGCTCCCTGTTGATTTAATGTAATTTAGTTACCTACTTATTGCACAAAATATAAAAAACCAATGATATTTTTTTGTAATATTTTTAGGTTATTTATTACTTTTTGTAATAAATAACTTTGATTATAATAGACTTGAAACATACACTTTATAACTGCAGGATAATAATTATTGCACAGTTATTAAAATTTCTTACTTTCTGATAAGAAAATTAATTTTCTTTCAACGTCTGTGAAAATCAAAATGAAATGAAAATAAACATAATTTATATATTACTCATGAATTATTTCCTTAACATGCATTAGCGTGTGGAACACAAATATCCTATTAAATACGCGTTTCAATGCAGTTTTAAAACATGCATATATAAAATTATAATACTGTGAACGGATATCGAAGGAATACCGTGAATGTAAAGTAAAACTTGTTCATTTTGAATACGAGAACCGAAGAATATATCAGCTACAATACCAAATGAAATACCACTCTGTCATAGAATGTTGTAGTCAATATGAAAATTGAATTCATATTCATTGTTAAAAATGAAACTTAATTTTTGATAAATCTTAATAAAGTTTTCTATTCTCGAACATCGCCGAGAACATTTTAGGATTTCTCGAATTTTCAAAAGTGTGTAGATTATTGATTTATCACAAGTAAAAGAAAAAATTACCTATTTCGTTCATTGGCTACTGTTGAATTAATAATCAACGGGTATTTGGTCCATTAAATCAAAGCCACGATCGGATTACAACATTTATTATTTGGAAGGAACAAGCACACAGAATAGTTTACAACAGTTTATAAGCGGATATGACCAAAGAGAAAGAAAGCTAATATGGCCGCCCCTTTTATACCTTTTTAGTCGCGAGTGTTGCCCGACTGAGAAACCAGTGCGTACACCACCCACGTCTATGGTAAATTATTAAATTTAACAGCTACTGTTGAGAGTACGGTCTTTTGTCAATTGGCCACTTTTGTAACTACGGCTGCAACGTAGACTCGCAAAAAAAACGTAAAACGAATACTTATAATTTTTTTTTCCAAACTGAGTAATGTGTGTGTAGATTTATTCTCTTCTCTTATCAAACAGAAAAGTGCCGTAAGTCTTGCAGACGATGTGAGGATCATTGGTATTGAGAGTTTTACAGCTTAACGTACATTCACTAACCGCCTTGTCTCGTCTCGCTTTCCATAAAATTTCTTATTATCGCTGTTGGCAAATAACTCTCATTTGAACTATGTAATTTTACATCTTAAATTCAGCGATGAGGTTTGCCACCCATCCTGAATGTTTTGATTTTATATTGGCACGAAGAGGAAAGTTTGCATGTTTCTTACATGCAGCTGATCTGCTGGCTACCCCACTTGTGGGATATGCCGTGATGGTATAGTATAGTATAGTATAGTATTTTTTTTTTACCAAACTCGCGTTTCTTTACGAACATAATGTCGAATATGTTAAAACCAATAAATACAAATATAAATTATTTTTATATTATCATTTTCCATAAATCTGATATATGTATCTACTATACATATTTTATAGGTACTTTTATACCCCTCCAGATCTCAAGACTCGAAAAATAAATCATTGTTAAAAATAAATATAATTTAAATTTGAGACTAATTTGACATTCCTAGGTATGTTTTTTTGGAATTAGATGAACAGAAAATAATAATTATTTCACTAATTTTATTTTCACTGAATGAGTAAAACTCCATTATTAAATTTAAAAAAAAAATAAGTAAAAAGCACTTTAGACTAGAGTTTTAAATTTGTTTAATTAATAGTTACACGTGTTTCGGGTTACAGGCCCATATTCATACTGATTTGTTAGTTGGTATGTAATTATTAGTGTACAGTAGGCCTAGTCAAAACACATTATTTTAAGCGTTACGTTTTCGTTTCGTTTTCGTTCAAACGCTGACGACGTTGCGAGAACGTGTCAATTTTCGTAGCTACTTGTGTATTTTAGCTACGAAAATTAATGCGTTCTCGCAACCTCTTCTTGTTTGAACGGAAACGAAACGTAAACGTAACGCTTAAATGTGTTTTGACTAGGGGTGCTGGTATAAGATGTATGTATGTTTCTAGGAAGTGATCTATTGTTTTGGTTGGTTTTATAGGGTGACTATGAGTTATGGAAGTGTAGGGTGTCCATGTGTTGTGGTGTTTGTATCATTGTGGTATTTACACTAATCATTACATACCAACTAACAAATCAGTATGAATATGGGCTTGTAACCCGAAACACGTGTAACTATTAATTAAACAAATTTAAAACTCTTAAGTGTTTTTTACTTATAAATTTTTTAATAATTATTTCCTTTTGCATTCCGGAACATATTCCGGAACAGATTGACCACAGACTGAATTGAGAGAGAATCAGTCCACCACCACGCTTAGAACCAAGTTAAAGATGCTGCTGTTCGGGAGAAGTCACGGCGCCCTTGAGATGGTCACGGACCATTAAACGGCGCCACATAAAAATGAATGGGTGTCTTTTTAAAAAAGAAATAAGCCACACTCCAAGGTAAGGCTGACGCCTGAAAAACCTGATATAATCAATGAAAAAGAAACAACTTAAAATATATACAAAGAGAAACATTATTTTTTTATTTATTAACAAAGTAAACGGCTAAATAGCTTTTATGGTAGAATATCTAACTGGAACAAACACAACATCTAATATATAAAAGGAAGTCGTGTATGTTACACCATTTATAAATCAAGAATGGCTGTACCGATTTGAATGATCTCTGATTTGTTGGATTCTTCTCCGCCCGGAACAGCCGATAAGCTATTAAAATATCTTACAAATTCATGGGAAGAAAAATTACGAGGAAAATTATTTATGCAATACATTTTGAATTTCAATAAATAATGCAATATGGAGAGTCATATAAAATCAACGATGATGTTTTTTTTATAGATTGACCTATTTATAGAATTTATTTTGTATACATTTTCAAATTAGAATCGTTATCCATACAATTTAACATCTGTGGTTCTGAAATTTCAATTTTGAAAAAAAACATGGATAAGAATTTTCATAAATTTAAAATAAATAGGTACCTTTCTACCTAAAATATAAATTAGTACCTAAATATGTCTATTGCGTACAGCAGATGATAAACAAATCTGAGTTAAGTATAATTGTTCAACATAAATGAACTTTATTTTTTACACTATACCAGTGATTCCCAAAGTGAGGTGGACCGCCAGGGGTCCATGGAGACTCAACGGGGGTCTACATTGGCGTGACTAAAAAATGGGGATGGTTCACGAGTCGTAAGCGGAGGTCCACGAATCCATAGTTAAAGTATCGGATATTCGGTAAAAGTACCAGGTACTTAATGATTTGAGTATAATATTCTTCATTAAGAAAACCGAGGAGTTTTTGATATATTTCAAAATCCTATACCATTTCGAAAATTTGACGTCGACGGGAAGGATAGAAATTTAAACACATAATATTTTTAAAGTATTCGGTATTGACATAAACAATAGTCGGTACAAATACCCGTTACATTGTAGAAAAAGGTACCTACCGTCAGAAAATATTCTGGAAGAAAACCGAGAAGTTTTTGAAATAATTCAAATTCCTATATCATCTTGAAAATTTAGCGACGGGAGGGAGGGGGGTAGAAGTGCAGGGGGTTCATCGGAACCAGAAAAATTTTGAAAGTGGTTTATGACACACTTGGACAATTACGGGAGTTTGTAAAGAGATTAAAAAATATTAATCATTCATTGATTCTTCGGCGGTACGAAGTTCGCTGGGACAGTTAGTAAGTATATTATAAGAGACAATGAATATAACATGGAAATAGAAACTTCTGGATATTTTTATTGTATAGGTAATAATAGCGTGGTGTTAAGAATTTTTAATTATTTCATGTGTTTGAAATATAGACTGAGTAGGTACATAACGGGCGTATATTTTTCATCTGACTACTGACCTAGCCATCATTCTATCCACTCAAGTTTATTTGAACAATTTATTGTAAATAATCAGAAGATGTGAAAGAGTTACCTGCACTGCTGGTACGTTGAGGTTGTGTTAATATTAATATACATATTATGTATGGGGAGCACGTATGAAGTTATCTTGCCTCTCCGACGTTGTGTGATGTTCGTTATTGGCTCCACTGATAAACACTTTCTGCTGACAGGGAATTCTTCTTAAAACTGCTCCTTACATATTGACGGCGAGTTCTAAGTCTGTTTTCATCACACATTCTTTATATTTTGGAGAATATTAAAGTAATTTTTCATCTTGATACCATAAACTTTAGTATCACTTGGTATCAAGTATGTGAATTGTGTAATGAAATTTTTTTATAAAAAAAGGTATATCTGGGTTTAGTTATAAACCCAAATACAACCTTATACACCTTCCACAGTAAGCTACTAAAAGCTTGTGTTCTAAAAGATGAGTTTGCCGGTACCTGGTATCGAACTACGGACCCCTTGTTCACGAGGCCGAGACTCTACCTCCAGGCTACCGACGAACACTTTTGACACAATTGGATGTCGGGGACTGAATTTTATTTACAAGAAGTCTACACCTACGTGTTAAATATTTTTTGAACCACTCTAGATTAATCATTCCAGTTGATTGCAGTTGGTCAAACTATTTGAATAGGTATTAACTAAGTAGGTATGTTGTGTATGATACACATACATATGTGAACTTCCTTGTATGATTTTTGTTATTTTCTTAAGTTATTTATGATATGTTTTTGAATAATATCATAATTTACTCAAAAATATAAAATATGAATTAGTATAATTTTCACTTTAGATTTTTTGGAACGCCACGCCATATCTAGCAGTACATCCATGTAACCAATAAAACCAAATGATTATTAGAAGGACACTTAATGGTTTTGTTGTAAATATAAAGAATAGAAGTATGAAAAAAGAATTTAGAAATTAGTCCAAAATTTTTCTTTAATAAGTACCTATATTAAAAATATTCATCTATGATAATATAGCAATTTGGTACCTCCGAGTAAGATGCTACATACTCGTCCTTAAATACTTTATATTCGTATAAAATATTCGTGAAGGGACCGCTCAATTGGTTTTAGTTAAATCAATGTTTCACGTAAAATAAAAATCATGTTTTTGCTTAAATGGTGTATGGTAAAATTTGTCGCAAATAACTTCACAGTGCATAATCACTATCACAAATCCCTGGTTCTCGCAAACATACCTGTGTGTAGTACGAGTATAATATAATGTCATGCAAAATTAGTTGAGGCATGCATAATTCAATGTGAGATAATTAAAATATTAAATGTAGGCTTCATTTCACATTGCAACGTAATCGGACAGCCGTGAATAGACAAAATATACAGACACAATGAGTGTCTACACACTCTACTTAGTTAACTACCGCTACAGCATATTTATAAAATATTTCTATATAACTTTTGTATTTATTGGTATGTTGTACGAATGACCAAATCCATTAGTATAGATACCAAAATCCATTAGTATATTCACACGGTTTTAATACTAAATTTATTCAGTCACAAATAATGTGTAAATTCACTAAAAAATACTTCTTTAGTCTTCAGTTTTTTACTGTATTATACTTATAAATCACATTTAAGTGCTGATAATGTTTAACAGAAAATTGAAATAATTTAACATTTAATTAAATAGCCAAAATTGAAATAATATCAATATAATTAATATAGTAAAATAATGTTAGTCATTATTCTCAAGTCGTAAGCGTTCTCTTCTTATCAAATTATAATCTTGGTGTTTTTATACCGAAATAGGTACCTATATTTGAAATATTTTTCATTCAATCTTTGTTTGAAATATTTTGATTAATTTATTGAAAATGTGTAGATGTATAAATTTAACGAAAGATTTTCAGAAAGCTTAACATTTGAGACTCCAACCAGGGACAAAATGTTTACGGTTGATATAACGAAATTAATGCTTGTGATGTTGTTTTTGAGACTTTGTAGAAATTAAAATAAACATTTTATAAAGTGAAATTCCTTAGACAAACACATAATCATCTTATTCCATTTCCCATATTTAATCTTCTAGAGTAGTTTCTTCTGTTTTCAATGTGCACAGACGTTCCTGTCTCGGAGGGGAATAAGGTTTAGAATTACATTACATGGGTGTTTTGAAATTATTATCTCATTACGTTTAAAAATACAGCGAACAAGGAATTCTCCAAGAAAATATTCATAGCCTCACTGAGCCGGTAATCTCGTGAAATTTCTCAGATTATGACAAGTAGAATCTCTGAACAATTTGTGTAAGTAGATAATGTAAACAAAATGTTTTTGTTGTACTTTTACGGATTGTCAACTGCACGAATACTTATAAGATGATTCTAAATAAGTAATTATAAAGAGTTGATGTTTATTAATTACGTGAGAATTGCAAGACTTCGTGACACTAACAGATCTATATTAATGTATTATTTTGTACCTATTAGGCCTCCTTTTTCATTAATTTTTTAGACGATTAGATGTCGTATGTACTAGATTTAATAATAATTTAAGGAATGAATCAAAACGTAATGTGAAAAAGCGTAAGTACAGTTATAGAAAAAGCATAGCATCTATATGTTTGGTTTTTCTGACTGGATGTGATCCAATTATAAAAATAAAGCACCTTGTAGGTACTAAAAGTATTGCCTTTAGGCGATACTTACCAGTAAAACTACTACAATGCTAAATTTATTTGATAGACATATTTTACTCAAAAATCTACCTTTGATTAGCTATTTTACGATACTGATAAATTTATGTTTATTTGTCGTGAGAGGTGTTATTCCCCAGTATGCTTCACTTGGATTAGAGCTAGTCTCATGTTTGTGTTCATCAGTGTGTGAAAGTGTATTTTATTTACCTTACCCGTCTGAAGTAAAAAGGATTCACCTATCTGAAGGCTGGAAGAGACAAGTGTGAAGCCTAAATCTAGCCGATTCAGCGTCTTCGGCTAAACACATTTCAGTGTAGACGATTGTAAGTGAGAAACTTCATTTTAACAAACTTATTTATTTATTTATTTATTTATTCTTTTTGCACATCATCATTACATAACAGTGTTAACAAAATAATATAAAATTTTAGAAACTAGGACGATGTGCAGTGGCGAGATTATCACTATAAAGTGATTTCTTCCATCTAACCACTTATAGCCAGTAGGTATGTAGTAGGGTTACTTTTAAATATTTACAAGGACATAGAATTCGTTCATTTACCCGTATAAACTTTACTTTTTTATCGGTAACTTCTGAATAAAGTTAAGACTATTTATTATTAAATTAAAATAACACAATGTGTACTTTCTTTACAGTGCAACAAACTTATTCAACATTTAAAGATAGTAGCAAATTGTAGGTTATGGAAATACTGAAGAATAAGAGATTCTTTGATTACAAAAAGCACCAAAAACCTTAATTGTTTTATAGTCAATTATTGACGAAAACAATTTTAAGAATACTTTTTCAAGGTTTTACTAACACTATCGTCATAAATGCGACAAATTCAAGCAAGAATCTAATCATACTTTATTCAATAATATGTGTGTGTGATTGGAAAATAGTATTTCCATCATTACTCGTAGCTATACCTGTATGATAACATTATCGGCAGAATTTTGTTGTATTTGCATTTCATATTATTGTCCGATGAAAAAAATATACAATGTAATAACTTTTAATAAGTAAGTACACAAATGTTTCGTTGGAAATTTCTGAAACATATATAGATTATGTCTGTATTATTGTATGTCAGGATGTTGGGTACAAATCAATTTTATATTAGGAAATAAAAAGAAAGAGAAGAATATTCCTCGTTTTACATAACGCCCCCGAGACGCGTTCCATTCAATTCAATCCACGTTACGATGCCTAATATTTTCTTACAGAAATTTTCTTTGAAATGATACAAGAACGTAAGTTGATATGTTACATGCATACACTACATTAAATATTAAAATGGACGTTGATTTTTAATTTTATTTAAAAACTAAATTTCATGGCCAGAATAAAGTGTAGCAAGCATTTGTGAAACATTGCAAATAGGACATTGAATTTATCTCGGAGATGAGGTTTGCCCCCAACCTGAAAATTTTGGCAATGAAAGAACGATATGCATATTTTTTTAACACAGTAAGCTTACATTATTTAGTCATCCTCTGGTGGGGAAAGCCGTTAAAGTATAAAGAGACAGAGAGATAAAATAATTCATTATACAATGCAACTAACAATGGGAGTCAATACGAATAGCAATACTATCAACTGTAATTATGTTCTGAATTCAATAAAATCTCGGTAAATTGACCGATAAATATGAATGTCTTCTTATCGATTTTAAAATTCTCTATCCCTTCCAAGCCTGCTCAATGCTAATCTATTTAAAAGCAAAAATGGTTAATTTTGTAGCAAGTGTCTATATGCCAAATTATATTAACACTTAAGTTATCAGAAAAAAATCATGAGCAATTGGCGAGTTTATTGCCTGGAAGCAATATCTTCCAGCTAATAAATTTACTGAAACATATTCACTGACTTCACATTCACTGGCAAAGATATGTTAAAACTCAATTTATAGGAAAACATAAATTTAAATATTTGATTGGTTTTCTTTCATTTATAATTTCGTATTTTTGTTAAAAATGTACGATTTTATAAACCTGAATATTGTTATTACAATAGTGACAACTAAGTAAAAGATTTCTTTAAAATGTTCCTGTTACAAATAATTTGCACGTGAGTGTATATACTACTGTTTCAATGCGACACAGTCTTATGCGTAATTTCATTTTTGTACTACTTTTGAATTTCGATTACACTTTACGTTACGTGTCGCATATGGCTAATAATTTTGCATGGAATAATAATATACGCACCATTCTTATAACATAAATATATATGTATACATAGACACTAGCACAACTGTTAAAAATACCATATTCCATATTATAAAAATAATATAATAAATATGTTAAATAAATACTCGCGCAACTTGTGTATTGGTACCACTGCAGTACTTTTAAATTTCATTGTTGTAACCATGCAATAACATCTTTTTATTATTTTATGATATTTAAAAGAAAGTGAAAATGGCGTTCCTCACAAGTAGGTACACTATTATCTCGCCGCTACTCTATTTTCATTCGAGACCGCTGTGTACATAATATAGTACCTACCCTATGACTGGTGACATTTTAAGAAAATATCACTGCAACTACCATCACGGCGTATCCCGCAAGGGGGATAGATACAGTATTATTTTGTAATAAAAATATTGTTCTAATATTTACCTTCCTATCTCCGTCATCACGAAATTGTAATATAATTGGTTAAGCGATAGGATATTTTACCTACCTCAAATGTTTGTTTCGTGTTTAAACATTATTGACGTTATATTGATACGGTTTCACTTTTCTTTTTGTCACGTAAAAGTCCATGGGACAAAGGGTAGGTACTGGTACTATGTAGGTATGCATATTTTTTATTTTTGTAGTCATTTTAAAGCTTACACGAGTAGTAGGTATCTGTGTAATATTGTGGGAGGGAAGTGAATTTTGAAGGGCTGGTGAGCTTTGCTCCATGTCGCGGTTGTAAAACTGTAATTGAAATACTATAAAATATTCTGTGGCCGTTTTGTTTTGTGATCTCTCTCCCTCTCGGTTATCTGTGTGCGTCACAAGACCAACCAAACTATCAGTCGGCAACCCGAGACGTTCTAACACTAAAACAAGAGTCGTAAAGTTTTTTTCTAGTCTTTTCTTTATTTTCTGTCACTAGACACGACATTTATACGCCCCTCGCATAACTTTATATATAATATATTTATGCAGTAGTACCTACTCATCTGATGGACCATATAACTAAACACATACACACATATTAACACACTTATTTGAAATAGGCATAGAGGATGTTATATGTATGTATTAGTATATGGTATATATGGCTGTGAAAGATAATTATTTACGAGATTTAAAAAAGAGGACTTATAATTTCAGTCGACTTTTATGAATGACTTGTGAAGGCTGTCGAAAAACTGATACTAAAGTCTAAACTTCTTATCGATTAACTTGACGTTCAAATCATGTTGATAACTTACTTATCGAAAGTTGTGTTATACGAGTATATACATATTTATCGAGAAAGTGTTAAACAAACGAGCTATTTAATTCACGCAGTCTCCGAAAAATATAATGACGAAATTGTACGTGTACGTTCTGAAAGTAAATTGTGCCGTGATGCATCCGGCAAAGAATTGGTCTCCCACTCTTTAGGTACAATAAGCATTTAAGTCTCCTGTAAAAAGAAGGCATTTTATATTTTAAATTCAGCAATGAGGTTTTGCACCCATCCTGAATGTCTTATTTTTTTTTGTCATGGAGAGGAGGTATAACATGTTAATTACATGCAGCTGGTCTGCTGGCTATCTAATTCGTAGAATATGCCTTGATGGTGTACTAGTAGTAGCCTCTAAAAGTAAAATTTATAAGAAAATAATACATGAACTTTTTGTGTCTTTTGAAGAAAATATTTACATATTATAAAATTTGATGAAAAGAATTTATTATGTATTCAAATTTTTATTATCAGTAAGTGTAGATAGGAAACACTATTGTCTGTGTAACGTGTATAAAATTACATAAATATCTTTTCGTAGCTTTGTATTGTTATATACATTTTATTATTGTATCGTATTAGAAACCGTGAGTTTTATGTATGTATGTAGTAATATCTTAGCGGTAGTAGTTGGGACAAATCATAAAATATAACAATATAAATAAAATATGAGAAAAACATATTCCACTAAATAAAAATGAAACATTCCTTAAAATGCATATACCTACGAGTATATACTATGTATTGTGTGATATATTATTTTATATGATAAAATTACTATTTCACATTACGTGAAAATGTTGGAGCATAATAACAAGTACCTATACTCACAACAAGAAAGGAATAACTGCTATGCCGTCTCTTATGTCTGATTAAGTGACTCATTACTTTTAAAAAAGAGATATAAGTTTTTCGAATTCCAAACAATTTTCCCCTGTGAAATTGTTTTGGACCATTTTAAAAATAAAACAACAGGTGCCAAATGAAAATTATATACATTTAATTATGGAACAAAAATGTATATTGATGAAATTCTTGATATTATTTTGAGTCAATGCGCAATGGATCAAATTATTTTGAGGTTAAGGTTTTCACTTTTTGGCAATATTAACTCTTGTATCAGTTTACCAAGAGTGAACAAGCCTCGGCTTAATATGCATTATTCTGCAAGTACGATAGGGTATTATTATTTTTGTTCAAACAGGGTTCAATAATACAGTATTCATTTTATTTTGTGGCGTACATTATGCATACATTTCTATCTACATAGAGGGTGTCCCAAAAGGGATAGGCAGACAATATGAAACGCCATAAAGATCTATTCTTATTTTACTTCTTTCTGATGATAATTGTTTTAATGGTGAAAAACAAACAAATGCTAATATTTCTATTTGAGCCTTATCATTTAATATTCTGTATATTGGGGTAGGTAACTTTTACCTGGCATTAGACTGTTGACTGCTGGCATTTGTGTGCTCATGACTGATCATATGAAGACTTAACTGGTTGGATAATGCTGAGAATTGACAAAGACAAAGCATCGTTTATTATTGAAACAAAAATTAAATTTGCGACCTAAGGAAAGTTGAGAAGTAAAAAAATAAATCCGACTTGAGGAAAACTGAGTGAGTAAATAAAATATCTTCATATGTTAATTAATATCCTTAAAAAATATCATGAGTTTACATAAATAAGCTTACACACAAGTAATCTCTCCTGTATAAAGTTGAAGGCAGCACTCACTAATTCAATATAATTAGAAAGTTTTAAGTATTGTTTAGATGACTTAATACTTTCAACTTACTCCATACATACTTAAACCTGTATGTATAATGTTTATTCATTATGAAAAGTACACATCTTAATATTAAATTGTTGTTTATGTATGCATATTAATTTTCTGTAATGCTGTCGTGCAAGTAAAAAGTATGGAATTAAAAAATAAAGAGATAATAAAATTATTTTTGACCTTTTTATTCTCTATCTCTTATTCTTGACTTTTTTTCTTTGGTCTGGAAGTCACTGCTGTCTTTTGGATAGTATTTTTCGTCTTAGTTTAGTAAAAGTAAAGTTACTGAACTAATTTAGTATCTACAATCGGTTTTGCAATATGGTATTGTAGGTGAAGAGTAAGATGGTGTATGAAAAAAATTACTTATTCTGTTGGAGTTTGGAGTGATATAGCAAACGATTCAGAAAGTCAGAAAGTGATTTCAAAATATGAGTCAGTCAGTGGGCTAGAGCGTGAGCGTCAGTTGGAACCATCCAAGCATGAGACATGAATGACAGCGGTTTTTTTTTATTTTTATATTATACATGTATTCTGTGTTATGTAGGTATTACTGTTTTATATTGATGATATTATTTGTTTCATCATCATCGCCCTCAACGCTCCTCTCGGGAGCACAGGGCAGAATCCAGCCTCCTCCATTCAGAGCGTCTCTGTGCCAATTGCGTCACCTCTTTCCACGACATTCCTTGCGCTCTGATATCGTTGTCATAGGAACGGTGTATTGTGAAAGAGGGACGCCCGGGCCGACGGAACCCCTGCGGACGGAAGAACAGTGCTCTTTTTGGCCAACTATCATTAGGCATTCTCAAAACATGTCCCAGCCAGGACCATCGTCTCTCCTGTATTACGGAGATTACAGGTCTCTGCTGGGTGCGCCGGCGCACAGCATCATTTGTAACATGTTCATACCATACCATTATTTGTTTAAACAAATATAAATATTTATTTTAATTCAATATAATTTTTTAAAAGTGTTTACTCATGTGTGTACATATGAGTCATAGCACGGAGAAAATAATCTGTAGATATAAATTATATGAAAATTCATAATTTTTCATCTCTCAAAATGTATAAAATAGTTATTGGCATGCTTGTGAAATAACAAAATGATAAAAAAATGTTACATTTCTGTCTATGTGATTTACTAATCTAAGATTTTGTAGTCTATCTATGTTTTATTCATTTAGACACATAGTAATGTTATGTATGAATTTTTATTATTTCTTTATAAGGAATTGTAATAAGTAGAGATGTAACAGATGTTGATATTAGATTACGAATACCAGAAAATATACTATTCAGGATATCCAGATATTCGGTAAAACGGTTGTGTGATCTGACAAATTTGGCCTATCGTATAACGAATTTTATTTTTCTCTTTTTAGATTAAGGGAATTTTTCTTTAATCTCCCTTCTTTATGAAAATGTATAAATATTGATGAATATATCCAACTCTTAAAAAAAATTGTTTTATAGTTTCCAACAAGATGAATTTGTAACTTGAATTGAGAAACAGTTGAAAGAGATGGATGTTATAATGGTTGGATGGATTTGGTGTTAATGGCTGAGAATGAAAGAGATATACAAAACAATGTGTCATGTGTCTATGAAAGTTGTAGTATGAACGGACCGAAAGTGAATGTTTGCGAAGACGAAAGTGTTAGTTTTTGAATAAGAAAACGAAATATCGTAATGAATGTTGGAAGCAAGAGGACGAGTATTTATATTCAGGAAGTTGTTTGCTAGAAATGGCAGATGCGTCAGGGATAAAGAAAAAAGAAAAGTGGCTGGTACGTAAGTGAATGATGCGCAATACCATTCTGGTACTAATACCTATTACTGTATGCAAGCGCAACCTAACAGGGTTACTCTTGACACAATTTAAATACGATCTTAATCTAGTCTTGATCTTGATCATACGACGCACGAAGGGACTATGGTCAAAAACACTGCGCTACCGCTACCGCGCGATCGGTATGCGCGTATTTTTGGCCAATAGCCACTTCGCGCGTCGTATGATTAAGATTAAGATCGTGTTTAGATTTTGTCAAGAGTAACCCTACTGGATTTGGTTGTAGAAGTTAGAAAGTGAAATAATTGCTGTGGAAATATGGTCGTTGAGAAGAATGGTTGGTAAAACGTTGCAGAATATAGTGAAACAAAAGATATTAGGATAAAATGAATGTAAATTAGTCTCCATGATTTGGACATGTGGAGTGAATGGATGATGAAGAGGATATATTTATCTGAAAGAGAAAATTTGAGAAAGCGGAGTCGTTCAAAAATAATGTGGTTCAACCACGTGGATTAAATTCTCAAAGGCGGTGAGGTGTGCGAAGTAAAAAAAATCAGTGTTCACGTATCAGAAATTGCTTGAATGTGTAGAAAGCGAATGAATTATGTAAGGATATATGTGTGCCTATCCCACATGGGATACTGCACGAGGAAAAGATACATATTGAAGATAGACCCACCTCACATTCGGATATAATAATCAGGAGTCGTATATTCCCATTCATCCACACATTCAAACCAAAACTCTCTTCACGGGTAAGCCGTTGGGCAAGTCTGTGGGAAAATATTAACATTGATATATAATTTGTCAAGGAATTTGGAGAAAATATTTATTTATATTTATTTTATTGGCACGCCAACCGTCCTGAAGGGCTACTCTTGACAAAACTAAACACGATCTTAATCTAGTCTTGATCTTGATCATACGACGCACGAAGTGACTATTGGCCAAAAATACACGCAAACCCATCGCGCGTTAGCGGTAGCGCGGTGTTTTTAACCATAGTCCCTTCGTGCGTCGTATGATCAAGATCAAGACTAGATTAAGATCGTGTTTAGTTTTGTCAAGAGTAACCCTGCTGAATGCATATGGTATAATATAAAAACACGATACTAACATTTTGCTAGTTTACAGAAAATAAAACTAGAACATTTTTGTTTGAACATTCGGCCATCTGGAACATTAAAAATCATAATTTGGTGTAAAAATAATAGCAAACTAATATTTAATAAAAAGAAATCTCTAAAGGATAGCTCAAGGTTTGCCTGAAGTACTCCTGTAGTGAGCAGGCAACACTTAAATAGTGTTGTTGTGGTCAGCAGGGATGACGTCACGAATTTGATAACTGATAAGAGTTATCACAATTCCAAATCATTCAAGTTCTCTCTGCCTGGTTGACCACACGTACTTTTACATCTTCTCTGCATAACTCGTATTGTAACATAATTGTAAAACTGTTTTAAATATAGATTATTTTTTATTAATAATCGCGACTTTCATTGTACACATTGGGTAAGTCACCTTCTCTTTATAACCTTCTGATCTGGAGTCAATCAATCTATCATTACTTTTGCAATCATTATACTTGCTATCTTCATCAGGGGTCATCACACACTCATATAACATACATACACCTAATTACTTCACTCCTCCCGACAGAAACCTCTCAAAAAAATTACAATTCATACAAATAAAACATACTTAATATTTGAGATTTTTTTTTACTTTACACTAAAATCTCGTTATTTTGGAATACCAACTCACTTTCCGGTATCCAGCACGATACGCAATATCTGAATATCGGATATCCCTTACATCTCTTATCATAAGAAAGTTGGCTGTAGTTGAAATCTATATCCAAAAAATGAGGTTAGTAAGTATTCTTCATAATATTACCTACCCGCTATCCCATTGTCTGTACAAGGTAATAAAAATCTTTGTCTTTATTACATGACTTTAATGATCCGATAAACTTACGTGAGGGTTTCTTTTCAATTTTTTTACACAGCTTTTTACGACTCCCGATTTATGATTTTATTTATTTTTTAGACAGTCAATGTGATTTCATTGAATTTGATCTCTGATATAAATCGGTATTAATATTTGTTGCTTTCAGCCCACTTGGGATACATTTTGCGAATCGTGTGAAACCGAAATTTTTTTAGTATATTTTTCATAAATATTCGAAAGTCCTTTAATATATATAACATCACGAATAAGATACTTTAAACAGTTAATTAGTTATGTTTGTCACAAAGAGTATGACCTACATGTTTTTTTATTTTCATTCTTTTTAGTTATTCTATTGACTAGTCCACTTTTGGAAGATGTCACGTTTCTGATGGTATAGATTAACCTTCACACAGGGATAAACGAGTAATACATCCACACTTCTAAATGAATCAGCAGGTACGCAGTAATCTCCCCCCCCCCCCTTTTTCCCTTTCCCCTTAATTTTTTTTTCTTATTATTATTGATTTGTGTTTTTGTGCTAGTGTGATGATTGAGTGAGCGTGCGTGACTGTGTATATGTAGGCATGTTGAGATGAACGGAATGTTAGTTTTTGTTACAAATCCGGTTACAACCTTATACACCTTTCACTATAAGCTTAAAGTTTGTGTCGTGACAGGGGAGTTTGCCGGTTTTCAAAAATTTGAAAAATTGTACTACCTTTTAAATCACAACTAATAAAAAAAAATTAAGAACTTTACGATCAATTTCCTTTAAGTTGTGGCATTTCTATTACTAAGAAATTTATACGGAAAAAATAATTCTTCTTAATTATTTTCAGGTTGCGACTAATATCAATATTCAACGCCACAGGTAGGAGAGATCTTTTTGATTAACATTTCTGAGAGTGGTCTATCGTAAATTAGGGAAAAATGTTTAAATTAAAAAAAAGGTAGACGAAAGAAAACTTTGCAATATTGCTTTGAAAGGGAGAGTATAAAACTGTAAGACGCTACAGGATATAATTTAAGCCAAGCGCACATTGGACACGTTTTCGTATGAACGTGTATTCGAGTGTATTGAAAGATTAATTTTTCCGAAGTTTTTTGTTGTGAAAATTTATTCTTTTTCTTCTTTAAGTGCCTTGTGCAGTCCCCCCAACGTTGGCGATCACCTCGGCGAGCTTGTCCATGTCAACAGCTCTCCACACTTCGGATTTCGGTCCAGTCCATTATGTTTCGTAGCCAGGACATCTGTCTTATACCGGGTCCTCGGCGTCCCTTAATTTTCCCCTTCAATATCAGTTGGAGATTTATTCTTATTGAAACGTAAAACAAGATGTCTTATAACTATTATATAGTGAATATAATAAATAATACATTCGTGTGTGCACAATACATTGCGACTCTCTAAGTAAAAAAAATAATAATATAGGTATGCCACGAAATTCTTTTTGATTGACACGTTTGTGGAAAATAATCATTTAAGCATTCGAAAACAATCACTCATTTTGTGGTATCAAAATGACTCGAATTGTAATTCACGTGATCATCGAAGCTGATAATGAAGTGATACCTCAGATGAAATGAATATACTTGATAATGAATGAAGATTAATGTCAAACTAGACAAGAACTAAGAAGAAAATGAAAATATATCCACGTGCGAATCTAACATGTAAAATAAGAATCGAATGTATGTACCTAACTACATAATAATATATGTTCGGGAAAATTCGTACCCAATGTGCATTTGGCCCAAGACGCCACAAATATGATTTATAAAAGAAGAAAACACGGGTTCACAGTTTGCATCCATAATTGATGGTTGTACCGCGACCAGCCGCGACTTCTCATTGGTTGGGCGGCTGTGCTGTTCTTTTTATGGGAAATCTTTTATAAATGTATGACGTCATTAGGCCCAAATGATTTTTTCGAAAGAAATAGGGAAGTTTATATGAGGGTTGATGGTTAGCCGACTAGGGTAGTAATGTAATAAACTTGGACAATTGTGTGGGAGTTACCACATTCTGAATTCCTTACGGTCAATCAACATTCCTTAATATTTTCAAATGTGAATCACCAAAGTTTAATGTCATAAAAACGTACAAGATTTGCGTAGAAAAACTATTCAAAATAAACAAAATTATTGTTTTTATTTGATAATGAATGAAAACAATTTTTTTTAAGGTGGGTATAATTTTTAAAAATATAAAAGATAGGCATATAATATTTATACACCTGTCTTCAATAATATTGGATCAAACTTATTCACATAAAATCATATGTAAATTTGTTATTGAATAACGATGTACATTATACGTGACATTGTAAGACCAAATTACATACAAATCTGACGATTCAGTCCGAGAATTAAACTCAAATATTGTATAACGAATTGGATGCTTTATAGTTTTTACATAAAGTTTCTAATACTATACCATCACAGCACATCCCACAAGTGGGATAGCCATTGCCTTACTGCATGTATTTAACACGCAGATTGTCCTTTCGCGCCAAAAGTAATAAGATATCCAGGATGGGTGGCATGCGTCATCACTGAATTGTAAATGTTAATTTTCTTATTCATATAGATGTTACGAAACATCTTCTGTATTCAGAATACTCAAAAACTTGCAGAAAAGAGGACTCCGCGAGACACAAATCAATTATGGATAATATAGTATTTAAAAGTCTTGATATCAAAAGTTTTAAGAAAAATATTATTGAAACTGATAATCCACACATAAATATTTGAGTCCGTTCGTATGTATGTATGTATGTATGTATGTCCTTAATGGACTCGGAAATTAGGAAAGACCGAAGTGAAATAATACACTCTATACAAGGTCTCATCTTCTGGGCAGGTTTAAGGCTAAAAACATTTTAAATATCTTACGTATTGATAAAGATTTTTTAATTTTAATGCGACCATGTCACAAAATTAGCAACAAAATGTATGTAAAATTAATGCAAGATTTAGTAAATAGCAATATTCACAGTCAAACATTTTTCATTGTATTGAATTAACATCAAAATGGATGTAACAATAAATACAACAATTCTGAAACTAAATATTTAGGGTTTATTTTCGTAATAAAATATTGTGTTTGCTAATGAGAAAAGCTCTTGAATTACGTGAATAAAAATTGCATATTTTTGACATATTGGGCTATTTTCATAATGTAAGACATTATGAAACCATAGAAAACTATACTGTAGAATAATAATAGTTTTACCTATAAAATCCATAAACAATGTTAAATGATTTTCAATGAGTGGGAACCTATTTATTTTCACCTAATATTTTTTACATAAATTATGAAATATTTGATAGTAAAATATTCTGAAATATTGAAGGATGCAGATAATCCATTTTTAAGGTTTTTTGGGAATAAAGAGTAAATACTTAGGTGACAATTTATTCTTGACTTTTTTAATTTCATAGCAAATACCCATTTATGCACTGCAAACCAAAAATACAAATTCGAATGTGGACAATTATAATATTTTAACATTAATGTGCCTACAATTTTTTCCCGAAATGGGATGTTTACCCTTTTTTCTTATAGAAATTTGGGATGACAATCTTCGAGTTTTTACACATTTGGAAGAGGTTTTTAGCACTTTTCCATGTAGGTACCTACCAATATGTGGGATTTCTTAACTTCAAGCTTTTTCATCGGGACGAGGTTCTTAGTACTTTTTTTCCATGTAGGTTCCTACTTATTATTTTTTTACATAAATGTGAACATCTGAGGTGCCAAACTTCAAGATTTTTCAGTGGGAAGAGGTTTTTAGCACTTTTTTCGATATAGGTACCTACCTATTTTTTTTACCTAAGTATGGGCATGTGAGGTATCAAACTTCATGATTTTTCATTGGGAAGAGTTTTTCAGCACTTTTTTCGATGTAGGTACCTACCTATTTTTTTTTACCTAAATATGGGCATGTGAGGTATCAAACTTCATGATTTTTCATTGGGAAGAGTTTTTCAGCACTTTTTTCGATGTAGGTACCTACCTATTTTTTTTACCTAAATATGGGCATGTGAGGTATCAAACTTCAAGATTTTTCATTAAGTAGAGATTTGCAATGCTTTTTATGATGTAGGTACCTACCTATTTATTGTTACTAAGATATAGGCATGTAGGGAGTCAAAAATTAAGTTTTCTCATTGGGAAGAGCTTTTTACTTATTTTATCCACGTAAGTGCTTACTCCTTTTTTTTCAATAAGATTTTGTTGTTTTAACCCATGTATTTGCAAGGTTTTCTATTTAATTAAACCCGAGCGATGCCGGGTTACAAACGCTTGTATTAAATAATATGAGAAGTGCACAATAATGCATGAAGAAGGAAGACATTGAGAGATCCCGCTGGGACTTATTATATCCATGTCCATACTTGTTAAAGTATTCCCCTAAAATAACAAACGGCGCGGCGGAGGGAATGTGTCTTGAACAATCTATTAAATATTTATTAAGAATAAATTTTACAGAAGATCTTTCATGCATTTCTTTTTCCTTAACCAGTCATTATTCTAGATGATACAGTAGGTATACACAACAACTAGAGTATCAGAGAAATGTCTTTAGTTTAATTATATTTTCCCTACGTAATGTTTTACGTTCGGTTTTATTTTTAAAATAATTCCAAATGTCATTCGTCCTTTTTTTTTGTTACTTACAATATAGTTCATCATTTGCTACTTACTCCAAATCATTTGTCACTTCTTATCATTGTACATGTTGTCTGTTATTGTATTTTTACCGTACATTATTTTATGGGTTCTCTTTGAATATTTTTCGGCATAATATCATAGCCAACTTATTATAAAACATGTTTATTTAAAAAAAAGTTACTACTACTATACGATTACGGCATATTTCACAATATTATGTTATCCAACAGACCATGATGCATGCTGTTTTCTCCGTGCCAACAAAATAATAATACATAAAGGATGGGTGGCAAATCTCATCGCTGAATTTAATAGATAAAATATCTTTATTTATTCGAACATCGAGCTTTTACAGGACACTCAAAAATTTACGTAAAAAGTGGAAGACCCAATTTTGCCGGGTACCGGTTGAAAGAGTTACTCATTAAACATATAATAATAGCGGAACATTAGAATCTAGAGATGAGCTTACATACGTGTTGATTTGTAGGGCTTATAATTTCATGATACTTTGTTTTGATAGATGTCATTATCAATGTATATTTTAGAATGAAATAAATATAAAAAAATCATTTGATTCAACGTTACACACCTATATCATTCGTTTATATTTTTTCAGCGCATTCGGGTTATATTGTATCGAAGACATTCTGAAATTGACACAGATAACATCACACCCAATCGATCTTCTTTAAGATTTACCATTTATTTGATAAAGAAAGAATAATACATTTGTTCTGAAAGGTTCCAAAGAAATGTACCACAACTTTAGGTATGTGCGTTGCCACCCACGAAAGCCGAGCTTTTTTCAGTGGTATATTTTTAAACTTAATTGATGATGTCTCCTTTTGTATAAATTACTCCAGCTAATGACAGTGAGGCCTGTGGAAAATGAATTACAAGTTTTATTTTAACGGTCAACACAAATGTTGTCTGTATTGATTACAAAACAAATAAAAGGGAGTCATTCAAATTTTTGTCGTAAAAATGTTTGACGCATCAACGAGCTAGACTATGAGAATGTCATATCATCACTGTGTATTTATATATCTACGAGATTAAGGTTTAGGGTGCCAGTCATTCTGTAGAAAATTACTTACTTACTTACTTATGCAGCTATTCCTGTCCACTGCTGAACATAAGCCTCCCCCAAATGTCTCCAGACATCTCTTTCCTGAGCTCTCTGCAACCACTCACCAGCGATTATTTTAATGTCGTTTGACCAACGTGTTGGAGGTCTTCCTCTACTCCTTTTGTCTTCACAAAAATAGAAAATTAGTGGAGTCAAATTCAACAATATATATTCCTGATGAGAAAAGAAAATTGGCTGTAATATCAGCTCGAGTAAAGAGTAGTTCATTTCGTAGTCTTTGATAATTTGTTGGTCTGGCCATCTTACTTACTTCCAAAACTTTCACAGTAATCAGAAAAGATGTTCCAATGCTAACAAATGGAATGTGATGTCAAACATTAATTGACGTTTTTCAAAGTTTATTTAACATTTGTATTTTCTCTTAAAAAAAGATCGGAGGGTGACTCTATTATATACCTAAAATTTTAACTTTTATTTTAATGCAGTTACTTAACTTTTTAACACTTGTTTTACAAATTTAATGCTCAGCTTAATTTTATGTTTCGTGCGATAAAAACGGGAAAATTTATGTCTTACCAACAAGACTGGTACCTACCTCCCTCTCATTACTTCATGCTTCATCAACAACTCCCCGTTTTCTTATTAATAAAAAACAATTTTTCTTTGTTTCAAATTTCATTTCAATGGTTCGTACCAACATGTAACTACTGTATTAATAAATAATTACTGTTTTACGTTAACGTTTTACTTTTACTTATTGCTTTTGTATCAGTGCAGCAAAATATTGTCAAAATTATCTTATTTTATAAATTACCGTTTAGTAATTAAATAGTAATTTAATTCTCAAGAAGATAATTATTTTTCGAGTTTATATTGTTGTTATAAATTTAGGTGTGTTTGAATAAATATCAAATTTTTACAGAAAATGTCTTCTGAAAAAGGCTTTGATCCATTTAGTATACAAATAATTTATAAATTTACGTTGAGTAAAATCGTCGTTGAGTATCATAAGGTTTAACATACATGTTATTTTAGAATATAAACGTGCCTCTATCAATCTTGAAATTCATATTTGTACGTTTATTTGATATCGTCTTCGCTATATAAAAGATACAATGAATCTACAAACTCCAATCATACATGTAACATTGTTGTGAGACTGATGCATAGATTGGAGAGTTGAATCTAATACATTTACTTATTATAATATTGTAGGTATGTATTGCACATAGATACATATAGGCGGAATGGTTTTCTGTCTGTCTCATCATCACTATTATTGTGTGATTCTCTTCAGTCACCCATCACAATATAATAATATATATAGTACAGTGAGTACAGTGTTGCAAAATATGTATGTAGGTACTACTAGATGATAGTTTTGTCTAGCAGTAGTAATATACCTATGGCGTACTTACTAGATGGATATAATATGCATACTGCTATAGTACTACTTTGATGGGATATCCGGTAGTGTAGACTATTTTATTGCTTTTTACTTCAAGTAGGTACCTATGTATCTAGTATTCATGTTCATCGTCTTCTTTTTCTTCTCGTATTATTGTATTAAGCGTTCGCAAACGGAAATGGCCTAGGATAAAATATCTCATTGGGGAATGATACCTATCTACTTGTGATACTAACAACTTTTTAGATACTATGTATGTGTGTGTGTGTGTGTATTTGTAATATTAACAGTAAGTACTACTCAGTCATCTATTCATCCGGCCGTTAAGATAATAGATTACCATTGATCTGTTGAATTTATTATAGTACGGGATAATTGCAATGTTCTTGATTAAGATAATGTCTCTGAAGGGTGGATGAAAAACAAACAACGAATCATATATAAATATTCAAAGTTTTTATACATAGGTAAGTACTTAGCTGTTTCTACTAATGACAATTTCTATCAATGGAGTCAGTATGCAGATTTCGTTTCATTCATACCTAAATGTTCAAATAAATGTTCGTTTTTTAGAATATTTTGTATTTAAATAATGTCTTTTTAAACTGCGTATTTTTTTGAGATAATTTTTATTAAGGAAAGTTGGCATGTGAGGCATACACAATACATAACAAAGATGTGCATTTACAATAAGTAATTTCTTTATATAATAATAGAGAGCTATATCTTTCTAACACATGTTTGTACTAAATATAACTACTATAGTTGCCGTATAATAGACCAAATGTTAGAAAGAGACAACTGTAAGAATGCCTTATTTTTTCATAGGAACATACATCGTCACGGTGAAAAGCGTATTATTCATTGTGTTTTGCTCAAAAGTGAACAGTCTGATTCTTGTGAAATGTTTTTGGCTACTACAGATCATTTAGTTTAGTCTTCTCAATTAATTCGATTTCAAGAAGTAATTTGTTCACCTGAGTTTGAAAATATTTCATAAACCAAATAAAAATCTATATAAAAATGTATAATATATTCAACTGTGACAAATTTTCAGCTGAAAAAAGCTGTTTTTTTAATTGTAAATATCATCAATGATTTTTTAATATCAAATTATTTGTTTTTGTTTCTATTTTATGGTGGCATCCGATAAAAGAATACACTCGTATTAAATTTGAAAACAAAATAAAATATAAAATAAAAAGACTTGACGGGAGGGGAATGTTGAGTCGAAAGAAACTGGGGTTATTCATTCTGTTTGAGAGGGACTTTATGGGCCGTAGGAATTTATAGTGTAAGACAAATAATGGTTTTCATTGCGGGAAATAAATAAGTTTCAAGGAGATTGTGACATTCAAATGATATCAATTGATTATTTAAACATCTTTTTTGTCAGTGTAACATATAATATTTTTCACAAAAAATCTTACTAATATGAAATAGTAATGAGATTGTCTTTTTTTGGAGTGTGTGTCTCAATAGTGTAAATCAGGGATGTTGCGAATATTCGCATCCGCAAATGCGGAGCTTCCGCATGTATTTGGACATCTGCATCCGCATCCGCATCCGCAATAATCGATGCGAATGATCATGCGGATGCGGATGTAAGACAATTTGCGACAAGAAAGAAATGGGGCGGGCCGGTGAATGGCGCGTGCCGTTTAAACTTGAAATTAACCAATGGGAACAAAAATACTGGTGACAAGATCCGACGCGTTTTTATTTTTGCCGGTTTTATTTTATTTTTGCAAATAACAAAGAAAAAAAATATTTCCCTCAAAAATCCATAATATTATTGTAACAAAAATTTTGTCACATATTTGACAATGGGGCCTACCAACTAAGATAGTTCCTACTTGTTTTTCTATAACATCTTAAACATCCGCATCCGCATTCGCATCCGCGGATGTGTAAAAATCGACATCCGCAACATCCCTGGTGTAAATACCTAATTTTGGATTAATTTAAATTGTATGTACATACTATGACAATGAGTTACAAATAAATCACGTTATTTTTTTATTTCTCAGCTTCTTATCACAAAACTATTGGATTGTTTAAGTCAGTTTTATCAATGTTAAATTGTTTGACAGTTAATAGATTGATAACTATAAGTTTATTAAATGAAAAATAAAACACATTAAAAGTAAGCGAAGATTAAATCAATAACAAAATTAGTTCAAGTTGTTGCTCATAATTTTCAGTCACTTTGGAGCGTTCATTTCATTATGTAAATGTGTCAAAAAATCTGTCAAAGTTTAATAAGTTTCAGTGGCTTTTAATAATATTATTTACATTAATTTACCGAAACACTCATCCCTAATTATTAAATATTAGACAACACATGAATTGAAGCGTGTTAGAAATGGGATGAGCGTCGGGGGTGATCGAGGGAGTAAGTGGTTAGAAACATCCCGTTAGTAATAGGAGGGTTGATCTTTTTACAACTAAAAAAAAATAAAATAAAAAACTTTTTGCGGGAAGATCATGGTATGCTAAACTGAAATGATTTTTCTTTTTTAGATACTACTTTGATTGAAAGAATTGTTTTTGCAAAATTTATTTTTAATGAATGGTTACAAGTAAATTTTGACCTCACTAATATATATTATTTATATGTAAATTTTGTATTGTTTTGTTATGGAAATATCTTTTTTTTAAATAATTATTTTGTGATGTCATTATTATACATAAAATTCATTTTGAAAGCAGTTTTAACAAAAAAATAAATGTGAATAAATTTCATTTATTTAACTTTTATCCTACAATACTTTTATCCTACTTCTCTTAAAAGTTGTAACTGAAAAATAATTGATATCCTATATGAAATTTAAAATGGAAAGTGATTTTATCTTCTGTCCTTAAGCCTTTTCTCATCGTATTTTTTGTGGAAGAAACATATTATATAATAATATTAATCACCTTTATAAAACAAGATAAGATGGCGTTATTCCACTTTCGATAAACTAGACTTACAAGATTTTAGGATCAGCTTAATTAAACCAGTTTTGGGACAACAATATTCCCGCTTCAAGTATTTCTCTTTTGATTGAATTGATCAAATTAAAACTTTTGTCTGTTACCAATCTGCTGTTATTTCTTCGACCCGAACTTTCATTCCTCCCCCTATTCTATTTCCTACGTCGTCTCTTTTCTCTTTTATTCAATTATCAACTTGTCTTGTAATAAGTGAATAAAATAAAACTAATATTTCACTCGAATTTTCTCAATAAATTTAAAAAGTTTCTCTCTCACATAATATCCTTTAATCATATGTTGTTTTATATCAACTGAACTGTATGCAAATAGAAAACAATAAATCACCCCATGCTATATTACACATAATATCTACATTTAAATATTTATAGAATCTCATAAATATACTTACTAGAAACATTTCATTATTATTGTTAGTTAAGTAGTGGGCAGCCAGCCGACCAACTGCACGTTACCCGACGGCATGTTCATGTTATAAACAACAACAAAAAATGTCCTCTCCGAATCAATAAAAAGATACGATATTCACGATGGGTGACTTACTTTATAGCTGAATAATTGTAGACGTTATTTGTCACCAGAAACATGTTTAATGTAATATATTCTGTTTTACTCAACAATGAGTAGGTATTTACTTATATTTTACAAATACTTCTACAAGGCACTCTAAAATGAATGGTATATCATATTATTTTCTATCTATCTATCTATACCCTCACGCCGTGTCCCAGGAGGGGTAGGCAGAGAAAACGGAACGCCATATAGATCTATCCTTACAAACTTCTTTCGCTTCCTCCACATTCATCCAGTTTCTCATAAATGTTCTCATATTATCTTGCTCGTATCATAATATTCATAACAAATGCGTAATTGATTTTTTTGACGTCGCTTTTCTTATTTTGTTTTTTGGCTACTGTTCTTATCTGTGTAAAATACTCAAATAGTTCTACTACTTTTTTTAATAATTGATTGATCTTATTTCGACGCACATTGTCGTTGTCAAACTCTGTGTGTTAAAAGTTGAAAATAACTTTAACTCAGATAGCCTTTGTTACAAAAAGTGAGGTTTAGTAATGATAGAAAAAATAAGAATTCTGTTGAGAAATATACAAAGTGAAATGAACCTATAAGAGCTATTTTTTCTTCTTTGAAACCATCTCTTAAATTCAAAAGAATACACAGAATTTGTGAAAAATGTCAAGGAATTTTTGTTTTCTTTGTTTTTGATTAATGTTAAATGTTGCCACTGGACTGAATCATATTTTCTCCAAAAATTAATTAACACCACCGCTCTTCAAACATTATTTTCCCTAGGGAAAGAAAATTTTTGACAAGAAATATTGTTGTTGATTACCAGGCCTCAAGTTTAAAATTACTGTTTTTCCTTTGTTCAATATTATTTTTGGTTGTAGAGCGTACGAAATATTTTGTTAATTGTTCGTAATAATATTATGTATTTTATAAATTCTGACATTTACAAATTTGTGGCCCAGCGTCATTTAGTGTCTGGAGCACCTCTTATATCTACCTACTATGTTATAATTTTATTACAAAATACAAATGCTTGATTTATAATTGTGAAATAAAACGACATTCAAATTAGACATCACAGCAAAGTGATGCGTATTTTTTTTTATTTTGTCTGTCATTTTAATAAAATGCTTATAAAAATTAAACGAATTTTGCATATTAAGAAATTTATGTATCTTGTCACTTGTTACTAATAATACAAATAAATATTTCACAACAAACACACACACACACACACACAAACACTTTTCAATTACGTTATACACTTGAAACTCTATTTGTAGTTTATTTATTTTATTTTATTTTCATATATCTACGGCGTTAGCCTTTGACATGTTAACAATCATATTAAAAACAGAAAAAAAAGACAACAAAAAACTACACAATAAAAATGTGTCATGTCAGGTATTACAGGTAAAACAAATGCATTTTATGGTGTTTTTATTTTTACTATTTGATAAGTATATTATTTTGTTAAAATTTGTCACTGTTGTAGGTACTTGTAAATTTTAAGTATAGGTAATTATGTATTTCGACATGTAATAGGCTTATGACGTTTATTTTTGTTTAATAAATTAAATAAAAATATGATTTATGCAGTGTTTAGTTGTGTTAATTAAAATAATATAAAATATAATAAACGAAAATCCTGTGGAGTCTTCATTAAATAATACTTCTCCAAATAAATATTAATTTAAATGCATTTTATGGTGTTTTTATTTTTACTATTTGATTTTTAACTTTGTCCACCTTTTGATTTTGTTGTTTGTTATCATGTTCTATAATTGACTGTCTGATTATGTGTTCATTGTAAAAATAAAACAAAACTTCCATTATGCAAGATTGCGAATGTCGTGAGATTTTACAAGAGAGGTTTTCATAAAACCTTACGTGTAAGACAATTGACATCTACTATAATTAATACTTTTGTACTGACATGGAGAGGACAATCATCATTTTAATTATGTACTTGCAGTGTCTCTACTGACTACCATTCTTTTGAGATATGTCGTGATGTTTTCATTAAATACCTAAATATAAAAAAAATATTAAATTGTATAAAACAATATCTATATTAACGTACTAAATTATGATTATAGGTCTCCTTTTAGATACAGTGTAAATTATAATACCGAATCATACATATTACAGTTTTAATGCCTGTTCAAGAAGTATTGTAAAACTTGTGATAAAGATGTTTCCGTAAATTATACATAGGTGTGTCAAGTGTAAGTTTTATTAGCAGATTATCAATTTTTAGTTACAAAACAGCAGTGTTTTTGCAAATTATTCCATTATATGTTCAAACAGAACATGATAATTATCATGACGACATCATCTCATAAATTTTATGGTAGTAAAATACTGCTTTGTTCGTAGGATAAAAAGCAAAAAAAAAAATAAGCTAATTTATGCTTTTTACTTATTTTACATGTTAAAAGCAGCCTACTCTTAATATGACAATGATATTTCATACACTATGATATACGTTGAAGCAATTTATAATAATAATATTTCTGGATACGTTTATATGCATTTATTACTTAAACGAGTTGGTACCATTGCTTGCCATCCATTCATGCTTCAAGTTTAGAATCATTAGTTGTATACTACCTACCAGTATTAAAGTTTGTTACTGTGGCTATTCGGTTCACTAATGACACAACAATTTCACTACTACAGTTGGTTGTATCTCGACAGATATAAATGCCATTGTATTGCATATTAAAACATTATTATGTATCTACTATAGCTTGACTACAACAAGTAATCCATTAAACTGTTTTGTATGCAAATTATAAGATCACCACCAATGAATGAACATCATGCATCAACAATTCAATACGAGAGTTGAAATTTATATTAAACAATATCTGCTATCGTCATTGTTATGAAATAAATCATTAGCTGGGTTATATTGTTTCTATAAAATTTCTCATATCAGTTTTTTCATTATACTAACTTACTGTACCTTCGTATCTCCACTGTTGGATATAGACCTTTTTCAATTTTTTCCATTTCCCAAGGCTTTGTGCAACCCGAACCCACTTTTTTCCAACAACTTGAATAATGTCTTCAGCTCATCCCTTTTGAGGCCATCTCCGTTCTAAACAATGTCGAGTTTTTTCAATATATATATATATACTTACTAAAACTTGAATTTTTGAGTATGTAAGATTTTATATGAAAGGTAACAGAACTATCCATGACAGTGAAAAAAATACACTGAAATTATTATCACTATTTTTATTTGGAGATGATGATTTTTTGCATAACAACAAAGATTTTACATAGTTTTCACTTATATTATTTAGATTCAGCAACCAAATTGAATAGCCCACTTTGAAATGACACTAAGAAGACATTCTGTGTATTCATATTTATTCGCAGTAAAATTTTGCACACTGATTTCTAATTTGGTTTCTTGTTTTTCATAAAGTTTTGCACACAGCTTTGCATCTTCAAGATTGGCAATTAAGTCATTAGTTGATGCACTCTTACTAGATAAACTAGAAAGAGTTATAAAATAAAATACTCATATTTCTCGGTTAAAATTATTTTTTCTACTATTACTACCACTATACTAACCAACACGGTTACTAATGAATAAGCTAGTATTGTTGATGGAAATTTATTAAAATGGATCTAGACGTTCCTCTGCCACAATTCCTATGGCAACGATAATATTATAAGAACATCGGAAATGTTATAGGAAGAAGTCACTTGATTAGCGCAAATACTGATTTCTGCCCTGTGTTTTCGACAGAAGCATTGAAAAGCATTAAGACTGCACAAGATTTAAATGAAAAAGATATTGAGTATCAATAAAAGTAAAACTATCTAACGTTTATTTGAAAATAAAAGGGCAAAAAATCTTTAAAGAAATTAACTGTACGAGTATTAAAATTGTATGATTTTTGCAGTGTACCTAATCTCCGTGAAATATAATAATTGAGAAATAATATCACTGGAAACAAAAAGTATGTACAATTTCTCAGCTCACCCCGAGGCTACATTAATTTTATTGTCTTGAGAACATCATTTCCCATTAGAGTTCAACGGGGAACTTTTCATAGAATGTCTGAGAGGAAAAGGGTGCGAATATGGAAAAGACGATAACGCAGCGTTATGAGGCGGAAATACTTCCCGATGGGAGGCTGGATGCTTGATCGTCGAGTGGAGGGAAAATGTCCGTGGCCAATAAAGATGGCTACACTTGATATTATATATTTAACATGTTTCTTCATACATTGATACCTAAACTATATCATTATTCTGTGTACAAAGTAAATACCAGCTTATAATGTTCGTAATTTAATCCACCTACATACAAAACATACCTATGTGTATGTAATAAAAAAAATAATAAAGTACAGCCAAACTTATATGAGTTTGAACAATAAATAATTATTTATGATTATTTTATATTCAATTTATTAACCAGGGAATCCATTACATGCAGGAAATCCCTGAGACTGCAATACTCAAACTTTAGTTAATTGCCACCCATCCTGAATGTCTTTATTTTATATTGGCTCGGAGAGGGCAGCTTGCATGTTTCTTACATGCAGCTGGTCTGCTGGCTACCCCACTTGTGGGATATGCCGTGATGGTAAAGTAGTAGTAGTAGTTAATAACATTGATATTTCTTTGACGAGATTATCAGCAAATGAAACAAGATTAAGTACAAAAAGCTTATATTAATTTATATGGTCATAAAATAAATAAGCATTGTAAGCTAAGGATAAACATTTACCTTCATTCCCTCTCTTTTTCTGGCATTGCACTCGATATATGAGTGATGCTGCTAATTTAAGTGAAACATTAGGAATAAAACGATTGGTAAGCAATTAATGTTGTTTTCAAATATAATTATTTACAATCACAAAGCAATAATATCGCTATAAAATCGATTTTACTATCGATTATAATTTCGTAAAATTAAACTTAGGCGTAGTTTTGGTCATAAATAAAGATTTTAAATATGATTTATGAATTTAGCTTATTAATTAAATGAGTACAATGTGTTTCATATAAAAGCCACACACCATATAATATTGTAGCTTATACTAAATGTTCAATGAATAGCTGCATCTTACTGGATAACTGAAAACTTAAATGTTTTGGAAAACTTTCCTTTTGATACATGACATGTCTTCTCTTCTTTTTATATCGTAGAACATCGAGGGAGTTAAAAATAGCTGCACAGTATACAGAGTTTTAGAAAAAATAAATAATACAATAAAACAAGAGCTAAATAAATTATGGAAACAGCAGTGTCTCCTAATGTGGAGCGCGTGTTGCATATTGTATTAGCAAAGAAGCAGTTATAGCATGAAGAATAAGGAATCCTGAAATTTCACGAGAAGGTTTTAGTATTCCGCGTAGCACTTTACGTCAGTTAGCTAAATGTCTCGCAATATCCATCAAATTTTATTGATACGATTGTCACCGAATTGATGAGGGACGAGTATTAATGTGTCTCATACTGGAGGCGTTGAAGTATGAAGGCAATGGAGTGAGAAATTACTTTCCTCTTTCTAAGCATTAGCTTATGATATTATGAAAATTCTCTTCCCCTAGTCTCTCTACTACTGCAACATAATGTATTCGAATAATATTAAGTTAATATCGTGGTTAACACTAATGGTGTAATAAATTCTTCTAGAAATAATAGCTCAGAACTAATATTCGCAAGATTCCTTATGATATATAAATCTTTATTATTAATTTCGTCATTAGTATGATAGAAAAATGTAAACATAATTTTTAAACTGATTCAAATTCACAATATATAATATGGTGTAGAAATATAAAGTTTTCGATTTATGGGTGAAATGAAATAAAATTTCAGCTAAGTTCAATATTAACGCAGAAGTATCACAAAGTAGTATTACCATCTTTGAGATATCAAAACGAAAATTCGTCGTCCATTCAACGATTCTACTAAAATTTATTTTATTAACAAGTGAGGTCTCCAGAGTTTGATGGCTTCATCGTCAGTCAAATGTAAATAAAGCTTCTACTTTGAGTGGCATACTAGGTTCCCTTATTACTCTTATGTATGTTGTATTGTACATGAACCTATTTTATTTGAGATAGCTCCGACATTCTCTGGATTTCTGTCACAATACTTGCCCACGTTTGGCTTTTATATTCACGCGCCACCTTTCGATGGTAAGTAAGAAAAAAGTTATATTGATGTCAATTTAAAACACAAATACTAAAAAAAAACTGAGACAAATCATTGACTTTTATGATATAGAGAAGCAACATAGTACTATTTTTTCAGAACAAAATATTGCAAAACTAGGAATATTATTATTTAGTTTCATTCCTTAACATTAGGATGCCCGTAAAATTAAGTATTACACATCCTATAAATCTGAGAAAGCCATTAAAAACCTTGACAACAATAACAAAATACAATCAATGTCATTCAAGCCTTGCCATAACTTACTGAATTTGTGCACAATTAATAATAAATATCTCCTTTTATAACTGGCAATAAACGTGAACCTGGAGATACGGTGAGTGCATTGTAATCTATAATAATAAAAACGCTTCGCTCACATAATTTAATAATTTACACATCATTGGATTATTGTCACAGTTAAATCGAAAGCAAAGTACTATCAAGTCAAAATACTGAAATAGAGGTCCAATGAAATCACAGCAGTGGCGGACCAATAACAAACAACATAATATTTGATGAAATAGGGTTGGCAAAAACCTTACAAACACTACTATTATTTTTTGTTAGTATTTTGTTTGTTGAATCAAGAAGGTAACATATATTATAAAGATGATGGATGCGCAGGAGATTATCAATATGGCTAAAAATGCCGCTTGTGCACTGTCTCAATTGATGAACGATAATAGTAAATTTACCAGAGATCTCATATCAAAGATCACACCTATATCTCTTGACTTTATGGCGGCTATGGGTGTAGCTTCAGCCAAGATTGCCAGTCAAGACACTGAGATTAAACTACTAAAAGAACGTCTGGCATATTTCGAGAACGGTTCGACTCCAAATAAAACTTTAGAGATGTGTGAAACTTTGGCAGAGCTGTCGGAAAGGAACGAGCGATCTAAAAATGTGATTCTTCTCAATATCCCGGAAGCAGATCCTAAATTGACAGCTCGTGATCAGATTTCTAATGATGTGGATCAAACCACTAAGTTGATACAAAAAATTGAAGATTTGGATGGTGTTCCGATAAGAAAAGTGCAACGTCTTGGTTTAAGACAAAAAGACAAAGTGCGTCCTGTGAAAATCACTTTTGACAGCAGTGACAGTGCAAAATTACTGATCTTCAACAAGTCCAAACTACCTCAAGATATTAGGGTCAAACAGGATCTCACTCAGACGCAAAGAACATATCTCACACAGCTATGGGAAGAACTTAATGAGAGAAAAAAGAAGGGTGAGAACAACATAGCAATAAAATTTATTAACGGTTCACCAAAGATAGTATCTGTTGGGAAAAAAAACTTATAAGGAGCCTAGACGTGTACTATCAAAATACCAGAGGAATACGTACAAAATTATCATCCTTACGTCAAAATATACCGTTACTGAATCACTCAATACTTATTCTCACAGAAACTTGGCTAGATAGCTCAATCAACAATTCAGAGTTGGGATTTGAAACGTACAATGTCTATAGAATGGATCGAAGTAATCGAACAAGTGACAAGTCAAGAGGTGGTGGGGTGCTCATAGCAGTAAAGAAAAATCTTGCATCTTCCTTGATTAAAACTACTTATAACAGCATCGAGCAGGTCTGTGTGGTCATCAAATTAAACATAGTGAAAATTGTTATTGGAGCCGTTTACATTCCTCCATCTTCCCCATTAGACATATACGAACGTTACTGTGAAGAGTTAGAAAACTTGAATTCAAAATACCCTCAGGCAAAATTCTGGTTATTTGGTGATTTCAACCTACCAGGAGTGATATGGTCTCCGGACACAGATAAAACCCATATAAATGGAAGTAACCAGGATGGAGCGACGGTTCTTTTGGAATCTATGAATTTTTTGAATTTTACCCAACATAACTTCATTTATAACTCTCAGGGTCGATTGCTTGATCTGGTATTCTCGAACTGTGAATCAACGAGTGTGGAACGATCAGATGAGGAACTTTCAATTGTTGATACCTACCACCCACCGCTGAAGCTTAGTATAAATTTGAATTCAAACATATCAAGAAATGAACGTACCTTTGCACATAATTTTAATAAAGGTGACTATGGTGGGGCTGTGGACTTCCTTTTTAATGCAGATTGGACTTTGAATTTGTTCTTGCTGTTCTATATGGTATCCTCTATGATACAATCAATCAATACGTACCGTATGAAGAGTACAAATGCAGCACATTTCCGAAATGGTTTTCTTCGGAATTGAGAAAACTGATATCGGAAAAGAAGGTGGTCCATAGAAACTATAAGGAAACTCATGAGGCGAAGTACTACAACAGATTTTCTGAGTTGAGGACCAGATGCAAAGTTCTAAAGTCTAAATGCTACCAAGAGCACATCAAAAACGCTGAAACCATTACTACCGATGCAAGAAGTCTGTGGAAATTCCGTAATACATTGGGCAAAAATGATTCTGGTTACCCTGCGGAGATGTACTTAGAACATGTACGAGCAGATGACATGCAAAAAATTGTTAATTTATTTGCAGATAGATTCAGCGATGTATTTGAGGTAAGCAACACCGATGTAGACAATCCAACTGTGTTTTATGATAAATGTATAAATTTATCTAAATGTTTTATTCATGTAGATAGCGTTAGATCTAAGATATTAAAACTTGATATTAGAAAGGCTGCAGGCCCTGATAACGTACCTCCCATATTTATTAAGAAATGCGTTGAAGCATTGATTGTACTACTGACATTCATTTTCAATAAATCGCTTGAAATGGGTTATTTCCCTAATACATGGAAAATGGGTAACATCACTCCCATTTTTAAAAAGGGCGATAAGAATGATACTTGTAACTATAGACCGATATGTTTGCAATCGACACTTGCTAAAATTTTTGAATCACTTGTTCTTGACATAATTTTACCATCTATTTCCCTTGTGATCGAACCCCAGCAACATGGCAGGCAGATCAACTTTAACAAATTTGACTATCTACGAGGATTATATTGCTAATTGTCTTGCTATGGGAGGTCAGGTTGATGCCATATATTTAGACTTTTGTAAAGCGTTTGATAAGGTGTCTCACAGTGTATTGCTGAGGAAGCTTTTGATGCTTGGAGTAACGAATCCACTATTAGAGTGGTTCAGTAGCTACTTATCTGGTCGCATGTTGCGTGTAAAAATAAACAATATCTGTTCTTATAATTTTGCAGCAACTTCAGGATTGCCTCAGGGGAGCCATCTTGGGCCAATTTTGTTCTTGATATTCATTAACGACATTATACCCGAACTGAAAAATATCGAATTCTTACTATTTGCCGATGACATAAAATTATTTAAAAAAATTGAAACTATTCAAGACTGTAATGTCGTTCAAGATAATCTTAATATGATTACTTCTTGGTGTCATAAAAATAATTTATACCTTAATGTTCAAAAATGTCAGTACATTCGATTCGGTAGAACAAAGAAATTTGTAGAATTTGATTATTCTATGGAGGGTGTGCGACTTACTAGAGTGACGGAAATTCATGATTTGGGAGTTCTATTTGATGAAAGGTTATCCTTTGTAAATCATATTGTTGAGATGACTGGAAGGGCAATGCGATCACTGGGATTTGTACTTCGAACGGTTTGTGATTTTCAAAACATACACGCCATATCCCTTTTGTATACTTCTCTGGTCCGTAGTCACTTGGAATACTGTACTCCCATCTGGTCGCCTGGTTATAATGTTCATATCAATAATATTGATCGTGTGCAGCGCAAATTTTTGAGATTCATTAATTATAAACTGTGTATCCCAAGAGATGAATTAAACTATGCACAATTGCAATCACGTCTACATCTAGAGAGTTTAGCGGATAGGAGAATTATGAATGACTTAATTTTTTTGTATAGAATTGTGAATAATTGCTTTGACGTCCCTGATTTGTGTTGTTTAATAAAGTACCGGGTACCTGGACGTAGTACTAGGAGTAGGGAACTACTTTACTATGATAACTATTCCGCCAACTATGTGAGAAATACAGTGATTCCCCGCTTACACTGCCTAGGAAATAATTTTTTAAGTGATATTGATATGTTCAATATTAATTTTACTACTTTCAAGAATATAATTAAGACCATGTTCAATCCATAAACTGTCTTTGATAGTGTAAACATTTATAAGCGATAATTTATTTTATTTTATTTGTTTTATTTTATATTAAATTATTGATTTTTATTTGGATTGATATTGTTGACATTTATTGCCAACAATTTTTTTTTTTTTTATTTAATTTATTTTATTTTATATTAAATTGTTGGTTTTTATTTGGATTGATATTGTTGATATTTATTGGCGATAATTTTATTTTATTTTATTATTTAATATTAAATTGTCGTTTTTTTTTTTTTTTTGGATTAATATTGATGTAGGGAATAATGTCTTTTTTGTATATTTAAATAAATGTAGTGTCGTTATCTATTTATTTTACTTAATCATAATTAGTTTGAAATTATGTCCATATATTTAAAAAGGGAATTATCCAGTTTTGAATGAGACTATCGTATATATACATTTTAAATTTGGTTGATTTTATTACATTTTTTATATGTACTATTTCATAAGCTATTTTTTTTATTTATTCAATTTGTAATTTGTTATGTATGTATGTGTGGTTATGTGTTGGTATGGGTAATGTTTTAATATTCACAACATTTTTTAATGCCATTGATACTCATGTAATAATTTAATATCTCCTTCCGCATTATTGGAATCTATTGTGCATGGTTGTTGAATTTTGAGCGGAGTGTTGGTGTTTGTGTGTATTTGTGTTTCGATTATTGTTGCAAGTTCGGGAGTATTGATTGATTGATGTTTACGCATACTATGATACTGCTTGGTTATACATAGGTACTACTATTATGTGATTTATTTTGTTTTATTTTACTGTTTTATGATACCTAATTGAAATGTTTTAAATGATTAATATTTTTATTTTTGATTTGTTATGTTATTGTGTATACCTACACTTGCTCACACCAATTTTACTGTTTTTTTATTTGATAAGGTTTTTTTTTTATTTTGTTACCATCTTTTCGATAATATTTATGTCTGAACTAATTTGTATAGTATTGAAGTGTTTATTATTGTTATGTTTTGTATTGTGCCAACCTTACTTTTAAAAGGCCTGTGGGCCGTTGATGTATCAATAAATAAATAAATAAATAATATCTGTAAGGTCACATTACCATTTTTCCAATGAATTTCTAGTCTATTCAATATGGGTTGATGGAACAAATGCTTGTTTTTATAGCGATGTATGTATAGATCTGATACAAAGATTTGGTAAACCTTGAAATGCTTCACGTTGTATACGGAATAAATGCGTATATTTATAAATGTAGTTTTTTACCTTACTTAAAACTAAATTTCGGCATTACAGTTTCGAGCAAAATTTCGGTTTGCTTAGAGAATAAAATAACTATTGGCATCCGTTTAAATTATCTAATAAAAATGGGTATTGTAAAAGTTCACCAGTATCTGAAAAAAGTGCCATTTTTCTAGCATGGTTACCTACCCATGTACCTAGCAACCTTGTGATGGTTCAGATTTAATTTTTTTTATTTTTTCCTAGATAGGATAAACCTTAAATTTTTTTGTCGTTTGATACTGAAGAATGAAATAAATATGATATTTCATTCTTGGCCGCTTAGAATTTACTTATTTTTTCGATTGGACCGAAATTGCGGTAATATTTTTTTAGTAGAAATATCATAATTTGTATCGGTCACTAGTGCGTATGTGTATGGTATTAGTATTCTATTTGGCGTGCCAGTTGTTAGAGAAGTATGTACATATTATAGTGTCAGTGTAAGGGATAATATTATGTAGGTGGATATGAGTGTGACAGTAATAAAGGAGAACGTAATGATTACAATACCGTGCCATGGATGATGATAACTGTCTCACTGTTATTGTATCGGATTCGACAATCTTACTGAAACTTTTCCGTTAAGTGCTCATAAAAAGCGACGCAGCATATTTGTAGCTTGTTAAGGTTCTTCCTTCTACTAAACAATATAAAAAAGTATGAATCCTAGAATATCATTACAAGCCGTGCGGGTAAAAAAAAAGGGTTGGTTGCCAAAGAAGAGCAGTTGCATCAAATTAATGTATAGATATCGCACATTGTTTGCAGTAGTTGGAGATTATAAAGGTATGTCTCAATTAGAAAATGGTGAAAGATCAATCTCTTGAAAGTATTACTCTTATAATTAATAATATTCTTACAAAAAATATGAGAAAGAAATAAAAATGGTTAGATGGAAGAAATCACTATATAGTGATAATCTCGCCACTGCACATCATCACATTTTTTTCTTGTGTATATTGCTTTATTTAATTTGTTATATAAATGATGATGTGCAAGAAGAATAAAATAAATAAATAAATAAAAGAAATAATATCTACCAATACAATTAGAATGAATCGTACTAATGTCTTTAAGGTGCCGTAGACGGTAATTGGTTTTGAACTTTGGTTCTCCCGATAGATAAACTGAGGTTTTATCCTAGCACTACTAAAATATACAATTTTTAAAAAGAAGGTATCACAATATGAATAAAAATATATATAAAATTTTATATGAAGTGTAAATGTGAGGTCTAAATTTTTTATTTGGTTCTATAACTGTACCTGCGCTAGAGTCACTTATTATAAAGTTTGAAATCGCAACAGTTTTAAATAAAATATTGCAATATTATAATGACAATGCAATAACGACACAAGCTTTTAGAAGCTTACTGTGAAAGGTGTATAAGATTGTATTTGGGTTTATAACAAAACTCAGATAAAGGTATCTTTTTGATTGTGGAACAAGTCCCCTTAAAAAGGTGACTAAATACTTATGACAATATACATTTCTACGCATATGGTTTAAAGTATTGACAATGAAAGTAACAGGATAATGAAAAATATTTCTTAATGTGATAAAACATTAAGGATACCTACAAAACTATTGAATAAATTTTAATTGTTGAATATTTTTATTTTGTGAGATAATAATTGTATAAACTGTTATATGTATGTGCCTGTATTTATTAGTTTGTGTACCTCGGCGCGCTGATAACTAACAACGGAAGCTGTAGACCAGAAATAAGTCGTAGAATACAGATGGCTAAACAGGCCATGACCCGACTAGAAAAGATCTGGCGCGACCGAGGCGTAAGCATCAGCACAAAAAAGAGATTGGTGGGGACCCTGGTATTCTCTGTGTTCCTGTATGGAGCGGAAACGTGGACAATGCGTGCCTACGAGAGGATGAGAATTGACGCGTTTGAGATGTGGTGTTGGAGGAAACTCCTCCGAATACCATGGATAGAAAGAAGAACGAATGAGTCAATCTTATCTGAGCTACACATTACAACTCGTTTGTCTGCAGTATGTCTGAGGAGACTGCTTGGTTTCTTTGGCCATATTGTAAGACGTGAGCCAGACAATTTAGAAAAAATAATAATGACTGGCCGAGTTGAAGGCAGGAGAGGTCGCGGACGTATACCTATGAGATGGTCCGATCAGGTGACGGATGCCACTGGAGCGACGTTTGCTGAGTCACTGCGGCGGGCTGAAGACAGACCAGGGTGGGCCAGACTGCTGCGAGAAGTACCGCATGAAGGTCACGATCCTCAGCATTGAGGGACCGATTTCGATGATGATGATGATGATGATGTTCTTAAAAAAATGTTCATTAGGCATTGTGTATTTAAATTGTTGCCTTTTTTGCCGTGTGTTTATTTATTCCGAAAATATAAAAATGATTTTAATGTCACAACAAGTAGTTTATTCTAGAAGTGCCAAAACATTTATTTATTGACATACGCCATTAAATTATCTAACATCGAAAATGTTTTACGTAAATATTTAATAATATTGTTGATTGAAAGATGTTTGAAATAAATATTTATTTTCTCTCGGGAACGCACGGCGGGAATATTTTTCTTACATTCAGAACCATTTTGCTACGATTTAGTCACATTTTCCCTCAGAATTTCTTCCACTCTGATATTATCGTCATAATATTTTGATGTGTTGTGATTTTTTACCCCTACAAAAATAACATAAAGATTAGATAATTTAATATAATGTTACTTTTATTACCTGTGAAAAATTTCTATTTTATCTGAGTTTGGTTGCATTACATAAGTAAACACTTTGAACCAATATATTCTGTAGTTATATAGGTACATATATTCTTTACAAGGTAAGGTTTGTTGTATTATGAAGAAAGGAAGTACAGATTATTATATTGATTCAATATAGGTATAGATAACATTTTTCCCGTATTCCCTTTGTGATGATAAACTAACATATTTCTTGGGCTTTATGCGAGTAATTTGGGACACGTTCGGACTTAGCTTGGGTATCATCGTAAATTTAATTTATAAGGGTAAATGTGTCTTTTACCAAAGAGAAAGTGGAACCCAACTATCTGAGTATAATAAGTAGCAATATAATCATCTATATAGTAGCCGGTCCAACAAACGAATGGAATGGGTGACAAGTGTAAGAAAAAATATATACGTATATATGAACATGACCGGAGATGGAGAGATGTATGTATGTTGTACTTAGTTTATTGTACTAAGGGAGTTCCTTTGTAGACTCTTTGTGTCATTGCTACATTTTATTAATACTATTATGACAATAGCTCCGTACACTAATGTTAGGAAACGTATTACACGCCGCCTACCAAGGGACAAAGCGTATTATTAATATTATATCATAACACTCCAATATACATCCTCTAAGGAATTTTACGTCATATTAAAGCATTGTCTTAGAATTATTTCAATGTATCTACGGTAAGGAAAACAATATGTGCAAGTATTTGTATGGTATTATTAGTATCATAATTATATAAAATTTGTTCCATATTGATCAAATGTCTTAATATTATACTAGTATTTTATACAACGATTAGATATTCATAAAATAAATCTATGAAATAAAATCCAACTCACTTAGTAATGGATATAAAAGAGATTCAACACTTGTACTTAAATTGAATACGTGTAAAACTACCTGAACAATAGTAATATTCCTACCAAGAACGACTCACTTTATAACCATACAGGTTAAAATGGTCGAATAAATGTATATTGTGTCAAAATAAAAATGCTATGGAGATTTTTTTTTCATGAACAAACTATTCTTGTATAAAACATATTTTACACGCGATGCATTATTGTTTAACGTACTAAAATATTTTTTGTTGTTGTATTTGTTATAAAACATGTATTATAGAAATTATAAAATATGAGTCTGAATAATTATAAAATTTGTATAAATAATGATTTATTAGAAAAATGTATTGTATTGTAATTTTTTTAAAAGTATAATTTACCAGAAAGTGTCTATGTATTTGTAACGTTAACAAAAGTTCTGTCACGCATCTCGTAAAGCTCTATTAAGGTTGACATCTGTGTAGGAAGGGATGGTGAACTGAAGGGTAGATAGGTACATAGGTCTTGTGCGTATATTGACTCCAAACCTTTTTCAAGTGAGGGTCGCGATTAAATGTTTTGATCTTAATCTCCCAAATCAGCTTAAGTTTACCCGTCACAGGCTTAGGAGACTCTTCCTTCATACTCCATTTACTAAAAAATATTTTATTTTAATCAAACCTCTTCTCACAAGTTATGACCCTACACAGCTTGTCTATCCTACATTATAATTATATTTTATTGGTGGTCTCATTTTTCAAGATAGAATCATTATAGATGTTATGACAGTGTTCATATTGGATACAATAAATTAAGAGAAATCTTAACTGAAACAATAATATTTATAATAAAATCGTCTGTGCAATGAATAGCTGCAAAAAAATATATATTGATTATATCGGCATTACTTTGTTGCCGTACTTCATATTGATTGATTTAAAAAAATATATATTGATTATATCGGCATTACTTTGTTGCCGTACTTCATATTGATTGATTTAAAAAAATATATATTGATTATATCGGCATAACTTTGTTGCGCTTCATACTGATTGATTTAAAAAAGAAAAATTATTTATTTATTTTTATTTCGTCATTATAAAAATAACGCAAATCGATTTCGCAAACTCGTTTCGCAATTCGAGTTTGTATCGTCAAGTACTAATTATTGCTACACTGTATAGATAAGCAATACTTACCTGCTATTTACTTCCAAATTTACGGACAGAGTGTCATACTGATTCCTTGCCGGGGACCTCACGGCATTCGGATACTTGTTTTATAATACATATATCACACAATCATGCGATACAATAAAACATACAGTAGTGGCCATAAGTATGGAAACGCTTAACAAAATGTATGAAAATGATCAAAATCAGGTATTTTTTTCTTTTTGTGAGGACAACAAAAGAATAAATAAATATTAAAATGTTAAAAAAATCACATCAATATTTATACAACAAACAAAAAAAGAGAATTTCGATCGTTAAGGGGCATCTCATAATAGGCTATCAAAACTCATTAATGTTGGTGGTTGAAATAAAACCACCATTAAATGGTAAAAAACCGATAACTCATCCAAAAAATAAAATAATTTTAAAAAGAACAATATTAGTGACACATTTCAACCATAATTTTTTTTTATGAATGAGTGCATTAAAAACTTAACTTTTCTAGGAATTTAAACAAAATTCTAAGCATTTTCATTCACTACTGTATTGTATATAATGTAGATCAAAGAGATATAATAACTATTCTCCATCCCAATTAATGCTGTTTGAGTGCATTATAAAATCGTGTGTCGTTATCAATTTATTCGAATATGGATAGGTAAGATAAATAGTAATTATATTATACAAATTCAAAACCATCGAAAGAACATTAAAAAATATTAATAATTTTACTTACTTACTCCACCTTCACAACACAAGCAATATGCTTACTGCGAGGGTATCTGGGATGTATTTGAGTTTATTTCAAATCCAGATTCATCTTATTTGTTTTAATTTGTATAATTAAAATAATCTGAACAATTAAATAAAAAAATTGAGATTTTATTAAAATTTAAGTTTGATTTCGATCTTTGTCTTTGATGAAGAAAAAAAGAAACATGATAGTTTCAACGACATTTTTAGTTGGGAAACCGAGTGCAAGAACAGAAAGATATCTGAAACAGACAAGGGGCGATCATTTTATTTGGTTAAATGACTTTATTACAACAATCATAACGTTATTAACAAAGTTTCCGATATTAAAACAAAAAATATACCTACATATTACAGTATCAAAACTTTAATAATACTTTTATCGTCCAGCCCTAAGAGCTTAGGCATATGAATGGAATTGTTATTGGCTTCACATTCATATTTGTACATATTATTTCGTTCTTTCTTTTTGCATGTAATAACGTTTGCACGTGTATCTTAGAATATTATGTAAATATAGATAATATGTAGTTCATCGTGTCGAAACCCAAAAAAAACAATCAAACTGTTCTTCAGCACAGTGCAAAATACACGACACGTGGAGAGCGTCAATAATATCCTCCATAGTGCATGCGACAGGAAACAACGGACACTCCCAATATATGACATGATCTGTGTTGCACCGCTGTCATACGTGTCATGTAAACAGCAACATTGTTTTCTATTCTCACAGCAGTTTCCCACACCAGATCTCAATCAGTTCAGGGTTTTCCATGTCCTATAGTCTAGGTCGCCTCTTGCATCAAACTGTTCTTCAGCACAGTGCAAAACACACGACACGTGGAGAGCGTCAATAATATCCTCCATAGTGCATGCGACAGGAAACAACGGACACTCCAATATATCACATTATCTGTGTTGCACCGCTGTCATACGCGTCATGTAAACAGCAACATTGTTTTCTATTCTCACAGCAGTTTCCCACACCAGATATCAATCGGTTCAGGGTTTTCCATGTCCTATAGTCTAGGTCGCCTCTTGAAGCAAGGTGTAAGGATAGATACAACAACAACATTAAGGTAATTTGAATGTCTTGGAAAGGTCTATATAACTCAATTATAGTAAAAGTGCTCCCGATGGCGGAGATTGGTTTCTATCGCGTGATCATATTTTTTTACAAACCCTACAATTTTTTTTTAAAAAAATCCTGAAATCCTTTAAGTACTTGTATTACATGAAAGACGTCCCATCTCACGTAGCAGCTGAAAGAACATTTCAAGCAATGAATATACGTACCTACCCGTACGTGTACGTGTACTATCTTCAATAGTTATAAAGAAAGTTTGTAGAACGTGCGTAATGAAAGTACACTAAAGAAGGGACTAATATTACATTTAATAGGTTCTTATTGAAATGCTATGGAAGATATTGTTGTAAGACATACGAGTATATATAAATATGTAGCTTAAAGTTATGTTCAAAAGTACACAGATATGACAGCATTTGTAAATGAAATATGAAACGGGTATCAAAAATTTCTGATCTTGTTTTCATTTTAGTGATTTTATTTTATATTCTTGATAAAAATTAAATTTTCAAATATCTTCAATAGGATTAATTAGTTTTGAAGATAGTTAACAATAAAAATCACGAGAGATGGAAGGTTCGACAGCGATATCGAAAAAAGAAATGTAAGGATGAACGGATTCTAGAAGATATGTTATCTAATTAATGCGATAATTATGGGCAAAACTCAAACAGTATGAATTGTGAGCTTTCACTCTACGTCCAGGTTGAAAACCATGGGTGCGAAAAGTGTTTGCAACGATAAAAGTAACTGGAACCTATTCTATTTTTTCTGCTTACTCTAAAATGGCGATTATGATGATGATGATTTAGGTTAACTCGAAGATATTTCCTCAAGTCAATGTGTACGCCTTTTGTTAAGATAATTTTTTTTTATCATAATGTCTTTGAAATTAAAAATGTTAAAGTTTAATTTATCTATCAATTTATCGATGGTTCTTGGTGGAAGTTTATATTAATAATTTATTAATAAAACATGATATATAGTTATTCTATTGTTTACTTTACTAATTTTGGAAGCTGGCTTTTGAAAGCTCCCGCTCTCATCGTCAGGAAAAACTAAAGTTTACTTAAGATTTATAAAACCGGTTCGCAAAATCAATAAAGTCGGTGGAATAACTATATTTCTTGTTTTATTTATAAATTATTAAAATTTTAACATATTTATTAGAAATTTCATTTGATTAAAATTGTGATAAATAAGTTAATTCAACTGGAGATAATTTAAATATAGAAATTCGATAGTCGAGAAAGTCCTAGCAGTTGCTTAAATTTTATAGTGTCCTAAAATGTCTTATATTAAGTACCTACCAATACATTTTAATATCACCAACTAAAACCCAACTAAATTTCATGGGTAGGTAAATACCTATGTACACTAACTTTATGGATGTAAATATATCATGCATGAGGCGGAAATCAAAGGATTTTTTTTTTTCATATTATTAAATGAGTAGAAATAAAATATAAGATCTATAAATAATTTATTCCTTTACTTTCATAATAATCTAAGTGTGAATCATTTTTAGCACATTTTCCAAATCAACAAATTTATAAATTGTAAAAAGTGTACTTAGTTATTTATTTACTTATTAATTTTATACTACTTTACAAAAGTTTCTAAGGAATAAAAATAAAATAAGAATAAAATACAACATCTTCATTTCACACTCCCACATTCAAAATCATCAATAAAACATACATATACGCATACATTAACTTTTATTTACAAACCTATATACATTATTTCATTGATGTTTTTTTACACGAATAAACAAAAATATAAATTACAACTGTTTTAATAGAGCTTTAAGGCAATCCTGAATTTAATTTAAATGAATGTGGCCTTCCATCCTCTCTACCTACTCCACTTGAGATATGTTGTGAGGATATTATATAATAGGTTTAGTATTTTTTTTTATTAATTTTGAGAAACATTTGAAATTGCATTACCAAATACAACTTTATTTTTTTATTACAATTTTTTTTAAAAATATTCGTAGCTCAACAGGAGTAAAGGCATACTAACACTATTGTCGTTAGTTATTAAGTTTGGTTAAACTGTTTTTTATTTGACAATTTGTAATATTATTATTTGTTGTTTTTATAATATTTGATTTGATTTGTGTTTGTTAATATATGTGTAACATAAGGGTGTGTTACGGGATTTAGTATGTTTTGCGGCTAGCCGCTAAGATAAAGTGCTCACATGAAATAAAATTAAAAGGCTGGGACTACAAAATAATTTCCTTTCAAAGTGTGTCTAATATCAACAACAGATCGCAGTTCATAATATTATATAAAACTAACTTTTATGTTCGGCTGCGTTATGAAAAAATTACAAATTGTATATAAAAAAAACAGTTAAACAAGAAATACAAAACTTACTAAATGTTTCAAAAAAACCTATCATCTATTGAAAATATTCATCGAATAAACAAAAAGCATTTATAAGGTAGTAAAGCAAGCACCATTATTTTGACTTGATAGTAAGAAAACAAAAAAAAAGAGGTAGGTCATCCTTACCGTTGTCCCGCTGGTTGGGGACCTCGTGGCTCAAAGGTAACGCAATGTGTTACGAGTACCTCCGTGCGACGCTGATCGTCTAAAAGTGTTCAAACGACATGAAGATTCTTAAGATTTTGATGAGTCTGAGAGATTAGGATAAGTAAAGAGGATAATTTCATCACTATTCTATTAATACATGAACGAATACAAATTATTTATATATAGGGTAAATACGAGAATATAGAGGAAATAGGTAGGGTACATAGTCCAGCTGTTCTCCGCCCAACATAACATTATCATTGTACTATGTATCTACATAGGCAAGGATGATATTCGGATTATTTATAACCTTAATAAAAAATTCTTCTTCACTATTTTATTTTTTCTACTTATACTATTATTATGAATGACATTTGGATTTATTCACTTATGTCAACTTCATTACATGATGCTTTTATTATTTTCTTTGAACGGGAAAATAAAATGTTATGATTTTATTATGTCATCATTTTTGAAAATAATACCTAATTAAATTTTTAAAAAATACCAATTTATTAATTCTTTATTTAAGTATGAACAAAGTTTATTATTTCTACGTTGAAATCAATTCAGCTTGTTAAATTGTGTATAAATTTGTCAATATTCAATGCGCCTCAAAAAGGTATTCACCGAATAATGAAACAAATCATAAACCTGACTAATGTTTTTTGATAAGTTGTTAATTTTTTTTTTTAATTATACTATTGCGAATTCCATCCGCTTTCATATCTGCTTATTTAAAAGTATACATATATATTATGTATGAGAATTTAATTGAGTAATTAAGATATAATTTCATCTAAAATTATCTCACAAACAATTTGGAAATATACAATGTAAGAACATAACATTTTAATAACAACATGTGTTCAAATTCCTTTTCAAAATTAGCTTACACAGGAACATTTTTCTATCTCTTTCTTTTACAGAGCAACCTAAAAGGATTAATTTATTAAAGAAAATAGACAAAGCTAGAGTTTTTCGCTGGAAGATCGCAGTTTAGGGACTTTGGTAAATAATTCGTAGTATATTTCTTATAGCCTACGGATACAATAAAATTGTTGAAAAGGGAATAAGAGTTTAGACTTGGGCAAAACATTTTGTTCAATTGAGTAAACTGTTTGATAAGGCACTACGTGTAAGTACAGAACAGGGGTGAGTAGAATCTAATTGAGTTTACTTAATAATCTTCCCTTTTCTTTACCGTTTGGTTATTTCGGATGTTTTCTACTACGCCATCTGGTGTTGTGCATGAAGCACTGGAACACGATATCAAGCATCAGATGGTCTCCCCAGAACTGAAGTAAGCGTGTGATAATTAAACAGCTTTAATGCCCGACGAAGTAATTGTACTAAAACAAAATAATTGTAAAATTTACGTGACTTATTTCCTAATTAGTTACACTTCAGACTTATTAAGTAATAAACCTTTTGTGTGTTTACAGTCAAATAATATTACGATTGTAAACAATATTAAAATATTATAATTATATATAGACTTCTTTCAAAAAACAAACGTTCTTCACTAAAGTATTATAATGTTTAGTTAATTTTAATTATTATTTTACTGGATTTAGTTACAACGAGCAGATGACTGAACCATCCAGATATCTAGATAGATAGAAACTAGTAGCCGATAAATTATTAAACTCGTTCCGGCACCATTAAGACAGGAGGTCTTGATCCATTCAAGATCTAAAATATAAGATCTCAAAAAAAGGTCACTTCTATGATTTGCATTAAATGTTTCTAGATTGGTGGACCTTTTATCATGACAATAAGAATGATATAACTGGTGAACGTTGCCCATGGATACCAAAAGTGATCACTTAAGCCAACATAGAGCCTATTTGTAAACATTGGGACGCCTTTCTCATTTCTTTCGAATATTTTCCACAATGTTTCATTGTGTAACATGGCTCACCAATCGTTATGTATGATTGGTTTTGACAAAATAATCAAAAAAAGCTTATGGTAAAATAGTTCAATAGGATGTGTATTTTTTCCAAATAAATTCTTACACAATAAAGAAATGTGAGTTGTGGCGTTTTTTTTCCATTTTGTCAGTTCTATAAATTTAGGACGGAACATAAATAATAAAAAAGGAGGATGTCTACTTTGCTGGAAACGTACAAGTACAGAGGGAAGAAGTACAAGATAATGAAAGGGTTCTGTGAGGTGGTTACCTAATTGGCTTATACTTTAATTGAAGCCAAGGGTAGTATATAATATACTAAGAAGTAGGTATGCCTATTCTTACCAGAAGGATTTTGATACGGGGACAAAAACAAAAATGAAATTTATTTTGAGAAAAGATTTAAGAGGATCAAACAGATAAGATATCTTGAGTTCTTTTTACGGTAAAAATTATAAAAAGTGCCGGACAATAAAAATTCTGAAATGAATATTCAAGTTTTATCGCCTAATAAATAAATATCATTTATAATTGATACTAATATAATATCTATTTGAACTTATGACACACCAGTGATAATAAGTATCTTTGCTCTTTTTCAAAAAAAAAGTGAAATGTTTAATTCCTTAAGATTTTAATAAATTTGTGAAATATTAACATTGGTCAATTAGCTTAAGCAAAACAAGATTTGATTCTAAGCTTTAAAATTGTTTCATAAAAAAAGAATGAATATTATGTGGGTACATTTGTGACACTCTTAAGGTAGGTATTCAATGTAGTATGAAACTACACATTGTATTGAAATGTATATACCTAATGTCTTTGAAAGTGATATCAGAAGGTTGTAGTGACACTATATTATAATATGAGTGTATATCTATGGACATTATAGGTACATTCCCAATGCTGGTTTGTTGAGCTAAGTGTCTTTAATGTCTTCCGGCAAGATCTGAGGATGGGGCAACTATTGCGGGTGTACGGATGGTGTGGTGTTCAATTTTCAGTGCTCATGGGGATCATAATAGTCATATTGTGAGCTACCCAAAACACTTCTGTGGTAATAGTAATAATAATCTTTTTATGATTGTAACACGAGCAGTAATCAAATATACATCCATATACAAAAGTGAAAACTTGAAACTGAGATTTACCTTCATAGTACACACAATACCAAATGCTAAATGCCTGTTTTATCTTTGTTGGACTAGTTTTACTTGGCTCATAGTTATTATTTAAAATCAAAAATATAATAATTGATATTGAAGAATCGATGATTGTCAAAACAAACCTCGGTAAAAATTAAAATTTTTGAGAAACTAAAAAAAACATTCTGGTGAAAAAAAATGGTTCTTTGGTATATTTTTTTGCTACTTATATGAATAGGTCTATCAAAAAGGAGTGTATCTTCTTAATATGAGGTGAATTGTGTGTACAGTGTTTTTTTTATAAATTTTTGAAAAATCGTTACGAGGTTTGTTTTAACAGTCAACTTGCACCAGGTTCGTTTTTACAATCAAACTCAATTTTCGTTAAATAAAGTATAGCATTTATTTAATGAAATAAAACATATTATTATTACTATTTTATGAACTAATTCATTCTGTTTCATGTTCCGTCTCTTCTGAAACAGTTGGCCATTCCAGAATATTATTCCAGAATGCTTCCTTTGCTTCATCAGGCACAAAGGCTACACATTTTTCTAGATCCTTCATTTTTTTTATATTAAGAGGACGTTTGGTGTTCCCATATGCACGATCAGTTGGAAGTGGCACAGAAGAAGCTCTCAATTTTAAGAAAATGGTGTGTTTCATTAAGCCATCAATAAAGTTTTGGGCCTGGAGCACGACATGATTTCCAGTTTTAGTGCACGTAAAGAGGTTGAAACGGGAAATGTTGAAGGCGACGCGACGTTGTCACTTCGAGGGATACGGTGATCTTTTCTTTCCAGGGATAGGGAAGTCTTCATATAATATTTTGGCCACCATTTCTCATAGTCAATTATATCATTTCCACCTACTAGTAGATGGACAGTGAAGTAATCGCTTTTGTCACTCGATGCTATAATAATCTCTATAGGCTCTTTTACTGTGTATTTTATCACTATCAGATATTCCCTCGAAGCAATTACGAGGACACTTGCATTGTGGGCCAGTTACTTTCTTATTCACTACTTTACTCCTACTAGTAAAGTATTCATTTCCTTGAAGACGACATCTTTTTACTTTATTTCTTGTGTAATCTGCAGAATTGTCACGCCGTTTCTTTCCACTATATTCTGTTTCGACAGTGCTCATTTTCACCAAAACACAAAAATTTTGAACTTATAATTTAGAGGCAAAATTTAATAATGTTGAATTGATTAAGTGTCAAAATAATCGCGGGAAATTATGTGAAAATGACACTGACAAATGATGTAACACAGACATATCGTCCCTCTTCTGACTAACTGTCGTATCTGCCTAAATGTAAATTGTTCAGGACAGCGTTTTTTGTGTTTTGCCGTGCATATTTTCGTCTCTCCTAGTTATATGATACAGCGTTACATATTACATTATTTTATTTGTACCTATTCTTATATATCCCAGTATCATTTTTGTGATGAAATTTTGAGGAATTAGTAGGTACAACACATTTTATTTAGAATAATTCGTAAATACGACATCAAATCAGAAAGCTATTCCAGGACAACGGTAACAGATACAGGTGTGAACTTCAGTGAGAACATGCAGGGCACATATAAATACACATTGGTGATCATAACTCGATTTCGCCAAAAATGTCAGATACGACAGTTAGTCAGAAGAGGGACGATATATAAGCATAGTTTTGCTAGTACTTGAGTGTAAAAACAAACCTCGCGCTATACTGAGGTCTCTTTTTACACTCAACTCATTACTAAGGTATGTTGAATGACGTATTTAGAAGTATGAACGAGAGGTGTTTTTCCACGTAATCGATGTGTTTTGGGTTATAGACAATAAATCAGCAAAAAAATGAAAAATGATCATTTGTATGGCGAGGTTCGTTTTAACAATCATCGATTTATTATGCCTTGATAGTAATATAATAATAAGCTACTCACTGATCTGCAAAATAAAGAAGATATTATCATTTTACTACGACATTTAAAAATACACTTCATTCTCATCATCATTACGAAAAAATCAGTAAACCCGGGATTTATAATACTACTACTAATAGACAATCATGCCAGCAAATCAGCTGCATGTTATAAACATCCAAGATATCCTCTCCATGCCAAAAAATACTAAGACTGAGACACAGGATGGGTGGCAAACCACATTGATGAATTTAATATCTAAAACCTCAATCTTTATCAGTAAATGGGTTTATATTCATATCATAATTATTAATGATGTTTGATGCAATGTAAGTTGAATGATAAATGAATTCATAAATTTAATATTAGCAAACCAAATAATATTTACATTTTCAACACCTTAAGAAAACAAACTTAAAAACATGGGTATTCCTTGAACGTTTCTTCCAGTATTATAGAATTATGATTAACCTCCAACACTGATCATAATTTTATGTCAATTGAGTGACTTTATCTTTGGACATTTATTAAATATGTTATAGTATTTAGAGAGGTACTTTTTGTTTAAACTTATTATTATATATTGGAGACATGGATAGTGAATAGGCTTATCTTTGCTACATTTCACAAAAGTTTTTACATTACTTATTTATTTATAACTGTTGTATTCACATGTCATTGAACCGCAATAATGTATGAGCGTCACGTCTGGTGTGGGTGAATTGTTTTGTGTGAATATGTAAGCAGATCAAACTCATCCATCAATAATATCTTGACAAGTGAATAAACCCTGACCCATTCTTGTTCTTAACTTTTATAACAGTAATCCAAAAGATCATGCTTTGCATGCGAAACATAAAAAAAAACTATTATAAAACGAAAAATAATTTAGAAAAGGAATATTTGAATACTTTATGAATCAATATGTTTTTGATACCTTTTGAGTAAATCATTAAATAAATGAAAGTATGTAGTTTTTATGAATTTCGGTAAATTATGCATTTATTTACACATTTCTTCCCTTTTTGAAATAAAAAACTGATACCTAAGACGCATCTATCGCACTCATAAAAGTTAAGTTTATTATTTTTCCACGATATTCGGAGAGTTCAAATATTATTTTTCGGGCTAGAAGTAACTATAAAAAAATGAAAGTAAGAGATTTTGGTGTCAAAGATGGTAGAAATAAAAAACATTAGATCATTAAATGGAAAATTAATCGATCCAGGTTTTTTTTTAACAAAATTTTGTTAACTTTTAATTGCATATTATTAATTGATTGTAAGAATAAGAGATAATTTAAGCAATATATTTTTTATTCAATCATACTAGTGTTTGTATCACGATATTGCAATAAATTTCATGTGCAGTTTAACAGTTTATTTGAATCATTTTCAGTGTTACAAATTTATGAGATTTCATGTTATCGTCTATTTAAATGCACTTATAACATCGCTATTAAAATATGTTGCCAACGACTAATGTAACGGTCGATAAAGTAATGTATTTTAACGATTGTCTATGAATTTTTCATGAACAACATTACTCAATGTGTTAATAGCACATATAAATATAACAGGCAATAAAATAACGAGTGCGCCATTTAAATTAAAATGACATTATTTCGAATACAACCCTTCGGTTTAATAGTAAGTAGGAAGGTATAGTTACATTTTATAACTTTCTATCATGGTCCATAGAGTTACAATGTAAAGTAAGTAATACTGTCCAATTATTCTATAACAAAACTTAAATACACCCTTCTATAAAATTGTTCTCATATTTCTGGGCATTTTTGAATATTCCTTAAGAAAAGATTACTGGTCTGTAGGTCTGTACAAAAATTATTATTACTAATTTTTTTAACTGAATCAATGTTTTTTATTACCAGCATTACGTTTGGAAGATCTAATTTGTTACTCAGTCAATCATTTCAGCAGTTTAGGAAAATCAGACTCTGAAACAGTAACTAATGAGAACTGAATTTATAAAAGTGATATCTAAATGATTGTTAACCAAACATATAAGACAATTATACTAATATTATTTATTTCACTATCTTTATTTATAACTATTACATATTAACAACATATTTCACGTGTAGGTATATTATAATATTACATATATAATTTACAAACTACATAGAATCAACATACAAAACTTCAGTTTAACTTCTATTTCGAGTTTATATCCATTACTTTATATACCTATTTTAATTTATAACCTCGTTAAAGAAGAAAACATTAAATAAAATTGCGCCGAAACCTCAATAGATTAACGAAACTTCGTTGCCAAATTTAGCATATTTTTATTTATAACTAACTGTTCTGATTTACTTCTCATACTTTTGTCGTATTTATATATAATGAGTTACATACAATCCTTTGGATTGATCTGCAACGAGTTTGGTTTTTCTTCTCCATTCCTCCCTATTCTCAGCCAGTCTTTTCAGCTCTACGTATGAGCCGCAGATCATGTCCCTCTTCAGTTGGTCCATATACGCATCTCTTGGTCGGCCTCTGCCATTTGTGCCCTGGGTCTTACCCTCCGCGATGGCGATGAGAAGTCCTGGGTGCCTGATGTTGTGGCCAATCCAGTTAGCTCATTGTTGGCTGATTCTCTTAAGAAGTTGCCTATTTTCGCCTACCCTGGTTAATACTTCTTCGTTTTCGACATGTTCCGACCAATGGATCTTCAGCATTCGTCTGTAGCACCACATCTCAAAGGCCGCCAACCGTCCGCTTTCACTCTTGCTGATGGTCCACGTCTCACAACCATAAAGCAGAATGCTCCATACAAAGGCTTTAGTAAGGTTCTTCCTTACGCTTAAATCAATATTTGGGGATTCCAATATTTTAGATTTTTTGTTAAAGGCAATCCTTACCTAGTTTATTCTGCTCACAATTTCCGATTTGGAGCGTCCATCCTGGTTTATTCTGCTGCCCAAGTACACAAATTCTCTTACTTGTTTGATGCTCACTCCATTTATGGCAATGTTCGCAGTAGCTTCCTCCCTTCCATCGACCATACATTTTGTTTTGTCTTTATATATTTTCATGTCGTATTTATGACTTCTTTATCTACAATTATGTTTTACAATGTGTCATTATGTTTTTCGTACAAAATAAACATGAGGAGATAAGCGCGTTTTATAATAGAAGCAAGCAAATATTCAAGTAAAACACACAATATATTTGCAAGTGTGTACCTACTAACAGTAGTTCATTTAAGTCACAATCTAACGTAAAAAGTGAAAAATAGTTGGGACATTATTGTAATATTTCAGTCAGTCAGTTCAGAAATCGTTTGAGTAAAGACGGTGATAAATATTATTAAACTAGTTTTTAAGCCTTAAGATATGGCAGATTTAATAGTTAATGATTAACTATTAGTTACAATCTTCTCACCTATACTGTCATTTTTATTTTTGAATGTTTCATATGTTGGGTATAAAATTCATTAATCTTTAAAACGGTTCACTGCAAGATGTTACTATTAGGTATATAGAACATCACTTCATTGTAATGTAAGCATTGTCTGTTTTCTATATATATATTTTTTAATTGTGTTGTTTTTTATTATCATGAATAGAAACATTAGAAACCATTGTCATGTACCTGCTGAAAAGGTTTAAAAATTTAAGGACATTCGTTTTTTCATAGCGAGAATACTTGTGACGACAAAATGACGCAATCATTAATGTTATGGTATCGTAAAACTAGTAGATTCTAGGCCTATATTTGTCTTAAAATGTAAACATTATATTTATAAACATATTGAAATATTTTTGTGAAGATTTAACCTTCTTTCCCTTTTTCTTGTCGTGAAAATGTGGGAATGTATCACGATAAATTAATTCGAGTTTTACGACACCGGCATACGCTAGTTTGTACAAAGGCATATGTATAAGAAATAGTACATTATTTGGTTTATACTATTGTATTGTGTGTAACAGGGTGTGTTGTGAAGTTGTACTGTACCTACCGTACTGTCAGTGAAATGTCGACAAGTTCATTTGAATTCTGTCGACATCACACGAGTGACGCTCAATCAAGCAGACACGTAGTAAATTAAAATTTAAATCGACTCACTCCCAGTACTAGGTACCTACTTACGTACTACTTCTATATAAACGTATGGAATCTTCTTATTTCCCCTCATATATAAACTTACAAGTAAAACCATTGGGGCCTATGTGCGGGACATAATATCTTCCACTACACGGACAAACCTTGGATGTCATTTTGTTATTCACTTCATTCAACACTTACTATATGATATTTTAACTGTGCTCAATTAGCATCAATACAAAACGATGTATTTTTTGCACGAGTACCTACCTACTTAGTATCTGAACGATTTAAAGTAAAAAAATATTCCGTTAATTCAATTTTGTTTTATGCAAAAATACAAATAAAATGTTATATCCGAGACATATTTTTAAAGACAATAATTGTTGATAAAAAGTATTCAAAAGCTGGTCCATTATGTATTGAAATTAATATTTATTTTAAAAAAAAACTTTTTTTAAAAACTTATATAAAAACTTGTTAATAAATTATTAAAAAGGCGGTTTGAATCTTGTAAATATAATTTTACAAAAATATTGTAAGTATGTATGTTGTAACACTTCGTTTTGTATTTTACTAAAATCTTTAAAATTCCTTACACCACTACACGACCTCCTTACCTACCGTGTTTCGGTAATAAAAGAAGAAAAGGATGAAAAAGCTTTACAAAAATAAAAGGAAAAGCGGGAGAAATGGGTGATTCGGAGACGATATCAAAAGAAAATTTGTATTTGAATGTGGCTTAGACAACATTTGGTTTTGTTAAAATTACATTTACGAGTGTATAGTTGTTTGTACTCGTACATAGGTGAGAAAATTAGTTGAAATATGAGATATATACATACTTAAGTAATCTGAGCCTAAAGTTGTACAAAATATTTAATTTACCTTATTATTGAGAAAATAAATTCTATATGAAAGAAAATATATTGGTTTTTAGTTTTCAAGTAATTAGTTTGACTAATGACTTTGTAGGCCGAAATCAAGTCACTTTACTAATATAAAGTAAAATTAAAACCAACGTGTTTTGTTCCATATATAAGCATTTAAAAAAATACGAGTTAACGTCAACCCAATCAATTATATAAATTCTTTAAAGAATGAAAAAAAGTAAAAATTATTATCATAGATATCAGAACGTTATAAATATCATGGTTAATCGTGATTCATAAGGCGCAAAATCATTTTGATTGAAAAAAATAGAAATCGTCCCCACCCTTTGATCCTCTAGAATTTGAATCCATTATCTCACGTTTGAAAATCCGAGCTTCTACCATCTGACTATTGACCGTATAAAATTGAATGTACTTGAAAGATATGAGAGAATATCAGTATCCATATTGAGTTGAAGAAGTTGAGATATTGATAGCAGGTATGCAGTCCATAAAATTGAATAATGTAAGGATGTAGTAAATTGTTTGTGACACCTGCCACAGAGAGTGGTAGTAGTTACGATATGTGTCCTGTATGCAAATGTAGGAAGCAGCTGGTCGAAATGGCCACAAGAGGCGTTGCTCCTCTATGTATCATTTATGGATCACTTCCGATATGCACACACCACCGCTAGTCCACCCTACTCAGCTTGCGAGGTAGACTCTCCTGAAGGAACAATCATCTCCCCTCCACCCCACTGGCAATATAAAACGAGATGAATTTGAGACAAATTGTCCTACCTACCTGTCTCGATGGATGAAGCACTTCTTATCATTTTACATTCCTCTGAATATTTCAAATTTATTCTCCTCTCCTTCATAATCCATATTGTCGTGTAAAGGAGAACCAAAACATTTTAATGTAATGAAAATAACTTTGAAATAATTTAGAATAATGACTTCCTAATCCACATCGTGTGTTTTGTGTGATTATTTGTGTGAGTATTTTGTCAAGTAAATGAAATTAGTTCTATATTTGATAAGATTTCTCACAGCATTATGATTTAAGATTCCTCGTCACTCGGTAATCTTGAATCAACATTATGTATTTCATAGTAGGTATAATGTACTCTCGTATTGTAAAACAAAATGAATTTTCTCGAGGAAATATTACAAATAATAATAATAACACTATTAACTGCGAGTACTAAGAGACACATCTGTTTCAATCTTGGCTAGAAAAAAAAATGTATGAAATTCTCTGGGCAAAGTGTATTTTTTATTTTAATTTATTACGCTCATATGCCTAGAATCCATAAGCTCCAATAATAGCGTATAGCAAACAATATATCATCAAAGAATTGTGCTGTGGAAAATTCCTTTAAATAATAAAGTCTTTTCATACACCTGTGTATGCATGACGTAAGAATGCAGATGAGACGATTTCCTGATGGAATATTGGGAAACAAAGACTGCTACGCCGACGGTTTTGGCTGGTGGAAGAAGACAAAAGGGGGCAATTTCATTTTGAATTCGGTTCACTCGGTCTTATGCTTTGTCATTTCACTACATATTGTATTGTGAATATGTACACAATACAAACATACACATCCTAAATAAAGTCATACGTATTTTGTTGTGCATATTATTATAGAGTTATATATATTCACGACTTGAGTTAGTTTTCTTACGACAATATTTCGTTGGTAGATACGTGATGTAACTGGGAACATTGCCATGCAATAAAAGAAAATATGGAAACGAGTTTTTGCATCTTTTTTCATTCCATTTCATTGCAGTTTTATATCGTGGTATAAGATATATTTTCTTCGTTGATAATATAATATTTATATGGGTTTATTTTGAAGATAATAAATTATACAAACCAGTCAATATTTTTAGGGAATGGCTCATAATACGATACGCGAAGTTATAAATTTATATTTTTATTATTTTTTTACAGTTTTTGTTATACAAATAACTAAGCGAAATATATTTTTAAAAAGCGACTCGTTTGGGAGATTTATAAAAATATTTTCATTTACGTGATACTAGGAATAGATCTTCCACTCTTTCTTGCAAGTTTTCGAGTGTACTGTACAGGACTATTGTTAGTAAAACCTCGCGTTTAAAATAATTAACATCTATTGATTAGCGTGCCACTCGTTCAGAATGCTTTTTTTTGGAATCTGCATGTTTATTGCACGCAGTTACTCTCCAAGTTTCCCCACTGTTGGATGATGGCATGGAAGTTTCTTACTGGAAATGAGAGCGGAAGCTTTCAAAAGTTGGCTCGCAAATTAGTCACCAGTGTTACTATACAAACATTTGGCATCATTTTAATATCTTATTACATTAATATTTTTTTTTTCAAAAATTCACGTTTGGACACGAGCATAGTTTATTTTGCTTTTTAATACACAGATGTCAGTATAGCTGGAGGACTAACATGGACTTAAATACTTATTAAATAATTTATGTTGACTTAGTACTTATATCAATTTTGCTGATTTATCACTTTCTTGAATAAAGTTGTTAGAAGGACGTAAGATAATATTTTTAAGTTTGTTGATAAATATTTATTTCGTTTAGAAAAATATACCTATATACTAAAACATCTATAGATATAAATAAAAGTGATTGTTAAGGCTACCACCGATTGTAAGGTTATTCATATTTTGATGCTAACTAAGTACCTAGAATTTGTTTATTTATTTACAACTGATACTAACAATACTGAGGTACAAACAAACATTAATGAAAGAATAAAACACTTATATTAATGTACTATTATTATCCGTGAGTTAGCTTTCAAGAGCTTTTGTTCTTCAAGTGATCACTTTATCATCATCAGATCAGCGCAGGCTCTTGATAGAAGGCTCGTTTTAATTAAAATCACTGTGGAATCACTTAGTTCGTGAAATCATGAGTTCGTCGGTAGCCTGGAGGTAGAGTCTCGGCCTCGTGAACAAGGGGTCCGTCCGAACCAGGTGCCGGCAAACTCCCCTTTCACGACACAAGCTTTTAGTAGCTTACTGTGAGAGGTGTATAAGGTTGTATTTGGGTTTATAACAAACAAAACCCAGATATATCGTGGTTAGATGGAAGAAATCACTATATTTATAGTGATAATCTCGCCACTGCACATCATCACATTTTTTCCTGTGTATATTGCTTTATTTTATTTGTTATATGAATGATGATGTGCAAGAAGAATAAAATTAATTAATTAATATATCTTTAAAAAAAACTTAATATATAAATGCTGTGCTCGGTCGACAATATTAAGTTTTTTTTATTATTATTTATTCATAAATTTTTTACATTTTTTTTCATAGTTAACAAATACATTTAAATAAAACATTAAATTTCAATGACTTAACTTCAAAATAAGAGATAATCTTTTGTTTTGAAGTACCTACATATTCACGATAAAGTTGGTAGGTATTCATCGACTCTATTAAAATATTCGTTTTTAATTATAAAATAATATACTTTCATAACATCAATTGACTAAGGATCCATGGAAGTATAATAGCCAATCATCAAACAGTACAGTTTTTATGAATACTTTACCAATATAGTAGCTACGATATAAAATTACTAGTAGTTGATGGTACTAGAGGTTCTTGTTGTATGAATTTTAAGCTGGGAATTGCATTTCATTGGACAGTGAATGTTTGCACATCTGCAGTTTATTGGAAAATGAATGTCGGATATATTCAATAATATTAATAATAATAGTAGTCGTGTTTGGAGTATTCGAAATACGAGAAATTTTATTTGCGTTGTAAGAAATGGTAAATAAACACTGAACCTGAATACTTTTATGATGTTTGTTCAACATTTTATTTTATCTTGTGAGATACTGAAATAAAATAAATGAATTAATTTCCATGCTAAGGTCAGTCTTAGTGATACACGCTTAATATTTTTCCTTTCGCATTTGTAATTCGTTCCAAGTTTAGCATGAATAACGTGAAACTGTTTGACATGTAATCAGGGGTCAACATATTCTAGTAATAATTGATATTTTTATTAGTTCACAATATTTATTTATTATTTATTTATTTATTACACAGTAAACGGCTATATAAGCATTTAACATGAATAAAAATACAATAAAAACAACAACAAATACTGAAAAACATATTACAAAAGTACCTACACAAATACATTAGCAATGAATACATAGCAAAATAATATAATCTAGCAAGTATACCTACCTAATAATATAACACAAATAATAATAAATAATAGGTATGATGGTCAAAGTACACAATAAAAAAAATTAGAAGGTACGTAGTACTAAATAAAAGGTATGTTAAGGTAATACTCGTATGCGATAGTTTATCAAAAATAATATTTTGTATAAAATTTACTTTAGATTAAAGTTGGCATGTAGTACCTTTTTATGAAGTGTTTTTCTTATATTGTTTTGTAAAAAAATACCTTTTACGATTAAACAATACAAGATTTGATTATGCATACATTTTAGTGGAATTAAGATTTAAGTGAAGAATTTAACCTCGTAATGTGGGTACTCTTAGTAAATTTCGTATGAAATGTTTTTTTGATATTTCTATTCAATACAAACTTCCACACGCAATTCATAATACATAATTATTATCTTTAAGAGATTACTGTGAATGAAAAAATACACCGAAAACTCATTACATATATGACTACTACTTAAAGTAGTGAAGAATATTTTATGTTGAAATGAATTATTTATAAAACAGTATAAAAATCTGTTCCTTTATCCATATTTCCGCAATATGCACATTTTCTAAATGGATGCTATGCCACAAGTGAAAAAAAATAATTTTCAAACATGTTACAAAAAAAAACGGTTATCGTTATGAAAAGTAATATCCATTGAGGATGTTCTACTACAATTACATCATCATGGCATATCCTACAAGTGGGTTAGCCAGCAGAACAGCTGAATGTTATAAATATGTATGTGGTCTGTCTTCTCTATGACGATAAAAAAATAAGACATTCAGGATGGATAGCAAACTTTGTCGCTGAATTTGAGATGTAAAATGTCTTTATTTTTTCAAACGCCTGGCTTTTAGTGAAAGTTCACGGAAACTAATGGAAAAGAATGGGAGATCAGTTGTCTACCGGGTGTTCAACTGCCAAGATGTTCCTACATATATGATTATCTCTACCTATTTATATCACCACTGCATTTCCCACTAGACGGATAGCCAGAAGGCTGACAGTTCATGAAAACATATATAAGTCTCTACTCCATTCCAATAAATATTAAGACATATAAGATGATTGACATATACTTATAAATTTATGGATCTTACACAGATCTTCCGCCTAAGTTGGAAGATATAGCAATCTAGCGATAAACTCGCTATCTGTGCATTGAATTGTATAACGAAGAATGGAATAATAAATACATTGATGTATTGTAGCGACATTGTAGATTATATGAAAGCATTCTGTAAAACATGTAAAACATTCTTTCCTCCAGTAAGCAAAGTTAATAAATTCGCCAATTCTTAAATTAAAAAAAAACCTTTTGGATAGATAGGGACAGCTGCTGCCTTCTGAGTCTTGAGTTAGTTTTAAATAAGTTTGTAAAATTGAGCGAAAACTCGTTTATTAGTTGTTTAAAATAATTATTAATCCAAAAAATAATAAAGCGAGAGAATTAAACTTTATGCATAGTTTATTTCCTGAATTCGCGTGATTAATTCCAAAATGCGGCTTTAACAATGGAGCAAAAATGCAACAAAAGATAAATTAGTTTTGTAACAATACAAAGTGATATTATTTTTGTATTTGTAGCTCCCAGGCACGAACCGACGGTGTTTTATTCGATTGAAATTTGTTTGCTACAAATTGTAATTCAGTTTAGAATCATTAGAGAAAATTATTAATGTTTTATTTTATTATCAAAATTATTTGTGGTGTCATTTTTTAAAAATTTAATTATTCTCTGTTATTTATTGGAATAAAATATTTACGCTTCTATAAAAAAGCCATATTAAAATTTTATGCAATACCTATACGCAGAATTAATATCCCGGAATAGAATAGGTGTCAATCTTACTCTTTTACGAGTACGTACGAGTATTTTTACCTATGTATATATGTCATGTAAAGTCATACTATAATTGTGTAGAATACTTTTAGGTTAGTTGGAAGAAATCGCGTCTCTGCGATAAACTCGCCCTCTGTATATTGATTTCATGATTGTATTTGTTTTAAATGTATTTTTGGGTGAATTTGCTTGTGACCAATGTACAGTTAAGAATAAATAAATAAATAAAATATTAACATCATAAATTACCTGCATTACTCTCCACTTGCTATCTCACATGTTCTTTATATTGTGTAATCAAATAGGTAAAATTATAGAATATTCCGAAAATTAGGTATTTCCAAAATAAAAATGTGCTATATACCTTTCACAGTAATCTATTAAAAGCTTGTGTCGTGAAAGGGGAGTTTGCCAATACCTGGTATCGAACCACGGACCCTTTGTTCACGAGGCCGAGACTCTACCTCCAGGCTACCGACGAACTCATCGATGAAATCTTAGATTTTCGTTGGAATCAGGGAATCGTGAAATCTATTCCTCCCGCTGCTAAGGTCTTATTGAAAAATTATAAGCAGTCAGCAGTCACCATATTTCAACTTACACTATAATGTAAATAGCACAATCTTTGCTTTTCTATTTTTTTTTTAAATCAATCAATCGTATTTCGTACACACTAAATAAATGATTTCCTTATAATTATTCCCAGTTCAGACCTACTTAAATATTTATATTTTGAATACATGTAAATAATACACCCAAAAAAGTATGCATACATGTACTCAAATTAAATTAAGTAGGTATGTACATATGAATGTAAAATATAGGTATTTGTAGAATACAGGATTTTAAAAATGCTACACCTTTAGGTAAAAATTGTCGGGCATTTATTCAATTCATCAAATCATCTGAAAAAGTAAACTCTTTTTATTTATTCACTATGTTAGTGATTACTTCCATCTAACCACGTAATATTACAAAAAAAATAATTCAAAATAAACATAAAACACACGTATACCTATTTCACCTTGACGAAACAATCATACTATTATCTGTGAGTGAGGATGAAATGAAAGATAAAGTAGAATTTGGTAATATGTTTATGACAATTTGAATGTTTATTATATGCAGTTATTAATCTGCTGACTTCCTCGTGATGGTATATGTATTATTTTAGAATGAGAATCGGTATTTTTTTCCTTAATGGTATTGTAGGTAATCATCATAGGTATTAGGTTGGTGTATATATTATTTTGCAGGGTAGACAACGCGGTACCAGCAGCGGTCGCGTGCTCGTGGAACCGTTACAGAAACATGATAATTTACTGCCACAATGAAGGATTGTTAGATACATTTAATATGTAGGTATCTATTGTATGTACCATATTATGCGAATTATTATGAATTTGAATTGGCGTTATTAAAACATGCTTCTTTATCAAACATAATATATGTATCTACTTAAAATAACATGAACCTATTTGTATGTATGTATATGGTGGTGAAACTATTTGAAACATCTCCTCTATATAAAAGTGTTATATTTATAAGAAGTTATTAGAATTAATTAAATAGGTACATTAATTTTTTGAGAAAATAAGTATTTAAATAAACGATGATTTACTTCAGTGATTAAGTATCCTGAATGTCTTATACTGGTACAGAGAGGATGTCTTGGATGTTTATTACATGTGTGTAGTCTTCTAGCAACCTTACTTGTGCGAGATGTTGTGAAAGTATGATAATTTAAGAAAAAAATTATTTTTTTACTTCACTTTGAAAGGCCTCTCAAGATTACCTATAGATATAAAGACAGTGATGTAGAATATGGGAATTAAACAACATATTAATTAATTATCAACAAAAGGGTTGATTCTCTCTTTATGTTGATTCAACAAATGACTTTCTTATCTGCTTAGTCAGCCATATTTCCACTGGTTGATGTAGGCTTTCTCTTTTCCCATTTCTCATCCACGATAGGAATTATATCATCAGTCCATCTTTTTTTGGGTCGATTTTTTCTTCTACTTTTATCCCAAAGTCTCCATTTAGAATTCTCTCTTGCCTAGTATAGCTACATTACTCATCACCATTTTAATTCCGCAATACGAACTTTAATGTCGACAATAATTAATGAATTGATCTTTAATTCGATCGGTGTGCTGTAATTTTGTTTTATGGTTTGATATGATTCAATATGCTTTATTTTTATTTTATGATTTGACATGATAAATGTGTTGTAATTTTATTCTATAATTTGACATGACAGTGTGTTTTATTTTTATTTTAAAATTCGATGTGATGCAATGTGTTATAATTTTATTTTATGGCTTGATATGATACAGTTTGTTTTTTTTTTATGATTTGACATGATGCAATATGTTGTAATTTTATTCTGTGGTTTATGTGACACAATGTGTTTTATTTTTATAATTTGAAGTGATACAGTATATTTTATTTTGAATAGTAATTTGATACGATGGTGGTATTGTGCAATTATTGTTTGTAACTGTATTAAAGGCGTAAGCCGTATGTATTATTATAAATATAAACTGTTGTTCGGCGTCTGATTTTCACATTGGGTATATAAAATCGTTGTTCATAAATTTTCGTACAATTACATTTACAATAAAAAGTGTAGGTTCTTTAATTTTTTTAACATAATGTCAACCACTAAACAGCTTCTGAATACTAGAGAACACAGTTCGTTAAATTAACAAGCATGCATACGAATGGAGTTATAATTCAAGTTGTTACAATGTGTGTTTTAGATGAATATTGTATAACATTGTTATTTTAAGTTTTCATTAGAAACAGTAATAATTTTAAAAAGGAAAACAATCACCAAACTTTTACAAATATAACAAGTCTATGGCAAGGGGCTAACACTGGTAAATCATTTCCTCAGATATTATAGAGAGTTATGTACATGAGCCATCGTCCGTAAAGCTTAGTTTATATTACTCACGATGTTTTTGAAACGATGACTCGATATTGAACAATTTCAATATTAGTATACATATCTATGCACATTTATACAACCTTTCATTTTAAATAAACAATGTAAATGAGTAAGAAAATTCCATTTCATATCATGTCAAATAAATGAGAACATTTAATGTTTTTTTTTTGGTAGGTACTGCACACAGGTATTTTTTTTGTAATGCTTATTAAAATAAAAGTTATTATTATTTTTTTTTGAAATAGTAGCTATATCCCAAAAGTAAGGCAGATTTCAATGCTAAGATATAATACGGTCCTCACCATAACGACGAACTAACTGACGGATATTCTTTTTCTCCATTCCTACCATCGCATCGTAAGCCATTGATGAATTGAAAGAGGAAATGAAGAACGGGCCAGGGTAAAAGATAAATGGGAAAAAAGTTGACACGATTCAATACGCTGACGATAAAACACTGCTCGCAGCCACTGAGAATGAGTTGAATGAAGAATGGAAAATGTATTTCAGTGAAAATCTAAAATAAAGACAGAAATGTATGGTTATTAGAATATATGAGATGACTGTTAACAATGCTTTAAATAGAGTGAGTATTAAGAAGGTAAGAGAATTTGTGTACCTATTGAGTAACAGAATAAACCAGAATGGACAAACCAGCCAAAAACTGATTTAATAAAAAAATATATAAAATAATATATTACTAGGTAGGTACTTCAATTCATCTCACCATACAATTTTATTTTTTGCAAGGTAAAACCAAATAAATTCCTTGAAATATTCTTCTATACAAAATAAGGCTCGTAGTAGTCAGCTGTTTATTATTCTTTTAGTAATTGTCCACTCATTGTCTCTTTCTCTCTGCATAATAAGTCTGAATTAAGTAGGTAGATAGTAGTTTGCGAGAGGGTGCGGGGAGGTTGATTTGTCATACAATTTCCTGGAAAACATACGCTCCGTCATCATATAGACGGGAGGGTTGAGACCCCAAATACAACATATGTACACGTAGGTATCTATACATATGTACATAGTTATTATACCTACACACATACCGAGTATTCAATATATTTTTTTTATCTTCAACAGAGAAGCGAACATCAAAAATATATTATTATATGCATGGAAAACGAATAGGTACCTACCCTTTTATAAAATTACCTACAATTTACAAAAATAGCAAAAACATTCTAGAATTCACTTCTTCTCAAAATCAAACCTGTTAAAATTACAATTGAAAATGACATAAGTACGTAAATAAATCTATTTTTATTAAAAAAAAAATATTAAGAAAAAAAATTGACCTGATCTGTCAGTCAGAAGACGTGTCCCTCTTGATCAATAATGTATAGAAAATAGAAACACTATTAAATTTTCCTTATTATGAAATTTTACTATGCGTGGACTGACATAACAAATAGAACATTTATGATTTTAGACGAGTTGGCGCAGGAAAAAAATGTGTACATATTATCTTTAATTAGTGTATTTTAAATGCTTAAAAAATGAAATAGTTTGAGTATAGTTATCATTATTTTATTTATGTTTAATTTTTTCAATTCGAAAGAGGAATCGCTTTTCTTTTTATTTATCGTTTCATTATAATCAAATAGACTTTTTGGGCATAATGACAGACACCTACCTACCTACTGACAGTATTCCATAAAGGAAGATATACTTCATCAATATCAAAACAGGATCAATTACTAGACTTAGAACAATATCATACATTATAATATTAACACAGGATATATACCTTCTTACCAGTAACCATTACTAGTTGGTGCTACCTACATACAATCGCTCGTTTATCAACAGAATTAAGTATGAAAATCTGAAGGGATATGTTTCTGTAACATAGCTTTAGTTTCACGCCTCTCAAGTGGTGAAACTTTACTTCATCTATAATTTAACAAATACTTCAAAACATTCTAAACTTAGGTGCATGCATTCATTACTTTGTAACAAGAAACCCAATCATGAAAGGTTTTATGGTTCAAACATCGAATTAAATAAGTTTACCATAGCATGACTTTAAACTGGAAGACATGTTGGACGGAACACTTAACAGCCTTTTTTGGTTTCACAATAAAATGTTTGATAAACTTTTGTGTATCTCTTTTTGTATCGGAGATAAATAATCACATGTTATGAGTAGATACAAAGTTTTCACAGTTAGTATCGCCCACAGTTTGTGATAAAAAGGAATCAAAAGAAGAAAATGCCCGAAATATGCACCATTATTTTGGAAGATTAACCTTTTCAATGACTACTAAGCTATTGGATGTAAATCACCGAGTAAATCTTAAATACTATTTTCTGGCTTTCTATTTGGGTTCACATATTTTCTAAGATATATTTTACAATATAGGTGTTATACATAATAAGACCATGTACTTTCCGAACAAATCAAAGTGATAATTGTGGCTTCTTCCGACGCATTATCCTACAAAAAACAGAGTGCACCACGTTACATGGTAATTTTGAGGATGATGTCTCTTTTCATACATATTGCCATTAAACAATAAAATCATACTGTAATTATTATTAGGTATATCAATATAGTGCAACCATGTACTAGAGGAAAACAGCACTCTAACAATTATTGTCTCAGGTCGGATAATTTTTCAAGAAAGTGCACTCGAAAGGAGCATCGAGAGCGATGATGATGATGACAATCATTTATTCATGCCATAATAATGATGATGTCGGATGATTTCTTAGGCGCCGTTTAATGAAGTATCCATCTCAACCATCACAGAATTCTTCACTAATGGGGTTACCAGCAGATCAACTGCACGCAACAGACATACAAGCTGTCCTCTTTGTACCAGTAGAAGTTAAGATATTTTGGATGGATGGTATACATGAACTTTACTGAACTGAAGATGTTAAATGCATTGAGAGAGATGTTTTACAAATACCTCCCTCTAACGAGACACTCGAGACCTATTCTTTACCGGAGGCTCCTCAAGAAAGAAATTAATATTAAACTATACATTTTTATAAAGTTGCTTGAGTTTATGAGTATTCAATTAAATGTCAATCAGTTTATTAATATTAAAATGATAGAGTTAAACACTGTTACTTTCACTTGTATAAATTTTTATTTTGGCAGAGGCCTTTCGGACTTAGTCCATCGTCAGTGCCGTCAACTTAGAAACTCACGGCACTGACGATGGACTAAGTCCGAAAGGCCTCTGCCAAAATAAAAAAAATATACAAGTGAAAGTAACAGTGTTTAACTCTATCATTTTAATATTAATAAAAATGAACTTTCATAAGGTTACCACCGAAAAAATAGAATACATATCAATCAGTTTATTACTTCGGGCAAACTGAAAGATGAGTCACAGAGAAAAAAATATTTTTTCTGCAATGATAGGTTCTAACAACAACGAAATTTCTAGTGTCCTTATATATGAGTCACATACTATAATATGCGTAATACTTATATCATTATGAATTTATATTGTATTATGTTATCTTGATATAGGTATATTGCTCATATAAAAATCTTATATTCTTTAGAAAACAACCGTAGCAGAAAATTACAAGTCATTTTACTACAATGCTGCAATAATAAGAATAGTATGGGAGATAATATGTTCTTCACAGTTGAAGATTCTTATGATTGAAGGGAATATCAGGAGTCTAGACTTGTGAATCAAGAGTGTTGGTTGATACTTGAAACCACCGAAGTACATACATACTCCTACAATAATAATTCTATTTTGGATATTATTATTTAGATTTGTAACACAACTGAAGATAAACAATCACTGCATCATAATATTATATTCATATCTAAGTAAATATGCACCGACAACATTAACACTACACATTATACGTACACGTACCTACCCAGATACTATTGTAACTATGCAGATATTTGCTATAGAAATTTTAATGTACATAATAATAATATTAGTTGTTTATCTTGTACAACAGTAGTTAAGATCTTGTTTATTTGTTCTTTATGAAATGCATATTTCATTGTAATAACTTTTCTTGCATGTGATGAAATGTTTGTGTTTAGATAAGAAATTTATTGTAATAGTATTTTTTTACGTATGCAGTCACGTACAATAGCTTAAAAATATCTTTTCTATTTCTTTTTTAACGATAATATTAAAACATATATCTATTGAATAACAATATAGGTTCGATCCAAATTGTTATTTTGATGTAGAAAGAAATAAAGGTGTTCCATTTTGAAATAACTACGTAATATAAAGCGATATACAGAATTGGGTATAAACAAATTCAAATGACAATATGATCAAAAGATATGGTAGTAGTACATTTGGAAAATATTCAATTGAAAATATAATGAGATTACACGGAAAAATCACCATCCAAATATCAGGAGACCATGAAACAAAATAGATAGGTTGTGTATAGATATTTCTTATAGGAGTATAGGTATATGTACATAGATTGGGGGTGGGTTAGTGTTTCTGGGCACTGAGGGCAATAAAGGTGATAGAACAGGGTAAGGAAGGAAACCCGAGGGAAGGAACTACTTTCATCTCGGATTCCTATTTAAATTTTATCTCCTATGGAATCTGAATATTGAGTAGCTGATTACTACAAATTCTTAAGAACTCTTTATGAAATTTTTATTCATATCCTCTCGTAAACTTATATTCTATGTTATTTTTTGTGTTCCATTCTTCGATTACAAAATGTTGTATTACACAATGGGTTAGGTTTCCTACCCATCTTATTCTACCTGCACCACCACGATATGTAGATGGTTATTTGAAGTTAGGAGGGAATAACTTTATCTCTTTTAGCAAAAACTCTTGATTTGAATTACTATAAAAAATACATAATATTACATCGTCGCTGATTAAGTAGAATTTTACAGCACATTTAATTTCTGATAAATAAAAATATTTTCTAACAAATAATTTTTGGAAGGAATTTATTTTATTTTAGATATATATTTTTTACGACTGAATTCTATAACAAATTTATTTTATAAAATTTACTAAACAGTTTTCATTAAATTTGGTTATCAGTAACGAATCATCGTAGTTTAACTAAAAGACCACAGAGATGATGATACATGATGCCTTTTACGAAATACTCTCTTCCATGTGAAAATTCAATTCAATAAGAGTTTAAATTCAATAAATCCAATTTTATGTGTTAAGACTAAAAACTTAATTTTGTAGAACCTGTCGAGATAAGTTATACAGTCGTAAGAACTTAACTATATGATTACGCAAATATGAGTAGAAAATTCATAAATATAATTGTGATGCGTTCACCTTATCTGGATTTTTACCCAAATTTCTATTAAAAATATTATTGTGTACGTATGCCGAATAACCTAGTAGCAGTATAAGTAGTTATAGTGGTGAAGATAGACATCATCTGGAGTATTACGCATAAAATATTACATTTCTAAAATACTGCCAACATTCTAGCATTCTTTCATTCCATGCCAAATGAAGATGATTATTAAAATACGGAGGCCGTCTATGCTGTCTTCATCATATAGTTCCACATTATAATATACTCGTACCACTCACTGCTCCTCATTTATTAAAATTCCACAATAATATTTTTTATTATACTTGGTAAGGAAGGCTAAAGTTATGAATAATCTCATAATCATCTGCAGAACTCATGGAAACATCACTGACTACAATTGAGTACTCCATATTACTATTCACTCACTCTTCAGATATTTTTTTTTAAAAAAAAGGATATATCTGGGTTTTTGTTATAAACCCAAATACAACCTTATACACCTTTCACAGTAAGCTAAAAGTTTGTGTCGTGAAAGGAGAGTTTGCCGGCACCTGGGATCGAACCCCGGACCCTTTGTTCACAAGACAGAGACTCTACCTCCAGGATACCTACGAACTCTGTGACGGCACGTCTAATGAAATAAGATAGAAAAAAGTTCAGAACACCTAAAACCTTCTTAATACTGCAAGTGGTGCATGCGTTGAGCATGGAATTGAATCAAACCTGCCTACCGTGATTAATATTTATATAAATGAGGTTTTTTATGGGTTGTCGAATGCACACGGGCATCGATTATCATGCCAACTTATTTTTTTATCTAAATCTTGCCTTTCGTCGCGGAGCTAGTGAGGCAGTTGGGGTGGGAGTGAAGTTTATAATTGATGTATGAACATGACGGGCAGGTTGGGAATGTAATACATAATTGTTTCGTGCGAAATATTTAAAGGAATTATTCTAAACCATTGTATGAGATTACATGTGTAAACATAGCATGTTAAACTGTCACACATACACTATAAAATTTTTAAAGGAATTATTCTAAACCATTGTATGAGATTACATGTGTAAACATAGCATGTTAAACTGTCACACATACACTATAAAAAACAACTTTGACACTACTGTAATACTGAAGTTAAGGACATCATCATTAAGCTTAATCCACACATAAATATTTGAGTCGGTTCGTATGTGCGTATGTCCTCAATGGACTCTGAAATAAGGAAAGACAGAAGTAAAATAATACACTCTATATGAGGTCTCATCTCCTGGGCAGGTTTAAGGCTAAAAACATTTTAAATATCTTATGTATTGATAAAGATATTACAATTTTAATGAAATTCCCATACATTCGCTTGACAAAATTGCCAAGTGAATGTATGAAAATCCAATATTTATAGTCAAACATTTTTCATTGTATTGAATTAATTTCAAAATGGATGTAACAATAAATAAAACAATACTGAAACTAAATAATTAGGGACTGTTTACATAATGAAACATTGTAATTGCTAATGACAAAAAATCCTGAATTATGTGAATAAAAATTGCATATTTTTGACATTTTGAGCTATTTTCATAATGGAGGATATTATGAGACCATAGAAATCCATACTGTAGAATAAGAATAGTATTATGTAAAAAATCCATAAACAATGTTAAATGATTTTTTGTATAAATAAATACAAAAGTACCTCGGTACTAGCCATAAGAACCTATTTATTTTCGCATAATATTTTTCTTTACTTTTCATGGCAAATCACTTTGAAGATTTATGTAGGTACTACAAACTAAAAATACCAATTCTAATGTGGCAATTACATAACATTTAGGTCAAAAATCACTCGCGCAAATGAGTGGATGGTCTTGAGAAGAATAGAATAGAATAACATTTAGGTACCAACAATTTTTTTCTCAGAATGACAAATTTACCCACTTTTTTTCTTATTTAAGTACGGGATGTCAAACTTTAAGTTTTTCAGCACTTTTTTCGATGTAGGTACCTACTTTCTTTTGTTTTAATTAAATATCGGCATGTGAGGTGTCAAACTTTAAGATTTTTCATTGGGAAGATGTTTGTAACACTTTTTTCATGAAGGTACCTACCAATTTTGTTGGTTAAATATGGGCATGTGGGGAGTCAAACATTAAGTATTCTCATTGGCTATAACTTTTTATTACTTTTTTCCACGTAAGCCCATACTCCATTTTAGTCCAATAAGGTTATGTCATTTTAACCCATGTATTCGCACGGTTTCTGTTTATTTAAACCCGAGCAATGCCGGGTTACAAAAGCTTGTGTTTAATAAAATGTTAAAAGTACATATTGCAATATAGCCTTAATTACCAAAAAATATTTTGTTCATATTAGAGACTTAATAAGTGAAATAAAACTCTTAAGTTTTGATACATTATACCTAGTGTAATTTTAAACAAATTATTTTTAATAAATGAATGTCAAAAATGTATTATCTAATAAAAAGTTGTGTATATTAATCTGCATTATTGTGGTATTCTCCCACTAGTAGGATATGTACATATCTCACCAAAAATGTATTATCTAATAAAAAGTTGTGTATATTAATCTGCATTATTGTGGTATTCTCCCACTAGTAGGATATGTACATATCTCACCAAAAATGTATTATCTAATAAAAAGTTGTGTATATTAATCTGCATTATTGTGGTATTCTCCCACTAGTAGGATATGTACTGTACATATCTCACCAAAAATTAATTTTAAGGGAATATTTGAAATACATAAGCCATAGAATGTTCATTTTATCTTACAATTCTTATACAATTTGTGTTTTTTATTGTACGTGTAAAATATGAAGGTGGATAAATACTGTGGAAATGCAAACACTAAGAAAAGTGATTGGTAAAACGTTGCGTGATAGAGGGATGAATGAGAACATCAGAAGAATGAGCGGATACGAGATGAGTGTTGTGGATAGAATGAGTATTAATAAGCTGCTATGGTTTGGACATGTGGAGCAAAAAATGCACGATGTATTTATCTCAAAAAAGGGTGTGAGAAAGTGCGGACGTCCAAATCTTCGTGGTTTGATCATGTGGATTGAGTTCTCAAAAACGACAATGACGGCTGGGTGTTGGGTAAGAAAAATCGGTGGTGAAACAGGATGAATGAAGAGGAAGCGAAAGAAGTATGTTTAGGATAGAGCTTTATAGCACTCCGTTCTCCCTGCCTACCACACTGGGACGCGGTGTGAGGGTATATACTTTTACGTCTACCTAGGTATATAATATTATATACATAGATTTAATTAAGTGAATATATATTTATAATTATGGACTGTCCATTGTTCAAAGAAAAAAATTGGAATCTAATTATAATAAATATTTAATAACACTTAAAACATAATAATGATGTTTTTAATTACAACACGCAATCAAAAGAATCCCGTGGAGCACCCGGTAGAGAATTGGTCTCCCACTCTTCTCCATAAGTTTTCGAGTGTCCTGTAAAAGGCAGGTGTTCGAAAAAATAAGACATTTTACATCTTAAATTCGGCGATGAGGTTTGCCACCCATCCTGAATGTCTTGATTTTATGTTGGCACGAAGAAGACAGCTTGCATGTTTTATATGCGGCTGGTCTGCTGGCTACCCCACTTGTGGGATATGCCGTGATGGTATAGTATAGTAATCAAAAGATTATCTCTGCACTGAGTATAAATAGAAAGGAAATATATGATATTGTATCCACAAATATTTCGTATCGATACAACGCTGTTTGTATTAAGAATCTTGTTTCCAGTCAAGATGAAAGGTATGTTTTTTTTATTTATTTGTTTGTTTGTACCATTTGTAGGAAGGTCTGGCCAACTATGTTGACCGTGTCTTTTGCATGGCTGGTCCGTTGCTGTGGAACCAAATTCCCTATGATTTGCGAACTCCGGAGAGTGTGGAGGTGTTCAAGACGAGGTTAAAAACCCTATTGTTCGGGAGATGTTGTGATCCTTGAATGGTTTTTCCACAAAACGGCGCATCATAAATAAGTTGTCTAGTTATTATTATTATTATTCATATAGAGTCAAAAATACTTTATGTAGAAATATTAGAAATGTTATTTTCTCAGTGTCAATATTCTAGGATCGATGTGTATTTCTTTCTACATACTTCATATTATAATGATTGATTGTGAAAATCGTATAAGTTTCGTGTTATAAATTCTTTCAGTGATTTTTCAGCTGGTATTATTTATCATGTCTTCATTTTGAGACCATCAGAATGCAAACTGTATACCAAGCGGGTTGTAATATAGAATGTGATGGGTGTCACCGTTTGGTTCCTGATATTACGACTTGCCATGTTTATTATAAATACACCGATGAACTAAATCAAGCCACCGAGATGCGTTGTGACCCGGGGATGGCATTTGATTTGGTTACGAATGTAAGTTTATTGATTTATTTATGGACCAGCACAATGTGCCGGCAAACAGTGTAGTCTTTCTTTGTTTCTAAAGGTGGATATCGTCTTATTTTTCCTCAGTGGAGCGTGTAGATGGTTTCAATGGACAGGTTCGACAATACCACAGATCATCTCAAAGAAACTTACTTTACCAGCTCTGTTAGGCTTGACAAGTCAATTTACAGTTAATGCCAAAAAACGGTTAGGTATTTTTATAGTAGAATCGAGGAACAAAGTTCCGTAACGCATGACAGTACTTTTTTGTGTACGGTCTTATGAATCAATAGGCATGTTTAAAATGCCATTCTTTCCTCAAACCTTAATTAGTGTAATCATCTCAGAAGAGATGTGATTCAAGGAAGACGAAAAACATTTGCTATGAAGTCGAATAACAACAAGTTTATAATGCTAATCTTTGTGGATTTCAGAGATGCAGATCATTAACAGAAGATATTCACCCTATCAGAGGCTGCTACACAGAACTAGTCGACGATTGACGAAAATATCTCTTTGAATGCTCCGTTTAGACGAGTCAATTATCGCCTAGCCACGTAAAGAGCTCAGGGTGATCAAATTTAAAATTTAGATCCTGCTAGACGCGTGATGCTTAGTGCGTGAAAAAAAATGTTAAAAAATATTGAAGTAAATGAACCAAATAAATTGCTCTAATATAAATTAAATGACATATTATTAAAACCAATAACGTTACCGTAACCCATACTAAAACCCTAAGCAGCTACGTCCGAATCCCCAAGAGGATCGTAAAACGTAAGAGAACACCTCGCGGTTTTAAAAGCGCAAGAGTGGGTAACTAGTATGTGGATAATATAAAAACACACCATTTTATGTGCGGAGGAATATCTGCATCCCCTTTTCAGTAAAACCTAATAGATGTTTGTAAGAAGGAGACAGGAAGTATACTCTCTTATACTGATCTTGGTATGTCTGTGTTTGTAAGATGTTGTGTGTGCTTTCGTATGAGGAGGAATAACGTTAGAAGTTTTATTTACGAGCGAAGGTGTTAGTCCTCTCGAACTTATTTTGGTAAGATGTGTTATATTATGTATGTAAAGACTGTAATGTGAATGTATACATATGTACTTCCAGGATAAAATGCTACCTGGGATTCTTGCCTCATGCGACACAACATATCTACCTACATAACTAATGATATACAAATACCATTTCTTAACTACACAAATATAATGTTATTTAACTTTTGAGTTTAGCTCCTCATATAATCATATCTATTAAGTGAAAAATAAAGAATTCCATTATAATAGTCCTTCATAACAAAGTTACTTTACACTATTCAGTTCACACGAAACAAGTGTACTTAATTTATAATTTTGAATAGCTTTCATATTTAGTACTTGATATATTTATTCATTTGATTTGCTCACAATCTAAAGTATCAAGATATTTGTATTGGTACAATTATAATCGAAAGCACTCCTTTATTGCTGAATGCATTTGAAATCAAAGTGTGAGTACATTGAAGGTATAATGACTATTGTTATGAAAAGGGTTGAGTATGCACTCGTGGTAGGTGATAGGCTGTAACCGAATGTAAGTGTTAGTACTAAGTAGTAATAATATAGGTAAGTGTGTAGGTACATTGAGAAGGTATATTCTGGTATAGGCTGAACGGAAAATTAAGTAGTTGGGTAATATACTTTTATGAAGGTTTCTCAACTTAGGTAATATATTTGGAGAGCCTTGCTAAAATAGAACATTTATTAGATTCCACTTAACTTAACTGTAAATAAGGCCTAATCCTCATATCATAAACTTTATTACCAACATACACTCATTCGCTCTCCCTCTGCAATGTTCTCATGATAATCTGAGAAATTAATACGGTTCATGGGAATAGATATCTGAAAAACAGTAAACTAGGTAACGAATAAAGAAAACTATTAAAGTTTCTACGATAGTAAAGTAAGCTAGTGTTAATAAATATACTGAGAGCAATTAGCGGAATTAATACCTTCAGCTATAAACAGTAGGTACTTCATATAATGTGATGTAATTAGATGGGAATTATTTAACGATGATGTAACAGTTCAGAAGTGTTACATGTAGAAGTAAACGTTACATATTCGGATAGTAATATAAAAAAAAAAAACATTAATATAAGCCGTGGAAGCAACTAATTAATTTTGTGATGTGTATAAATAAAGGTTAAAACTACTTGGATGTGTTTGAAATATGGATCTGCCAAAGGATGTTGAGAATATCCTGAGGCCTGAGTCAACAACACACTTTCGTCTCACGTTCCCGCTCCGTTAGCGTTCGGGTGCAGACGATGTTGCAAGCAAGTGTCAATTTCGTTGCTAAGATACACAATAGTTACGAAAATTAACACTTTGGCGCACCATCGTCTGCACCCGAACGCTAACGGAGCGGGAACGTGAGACGAAAGTGTGTTGTTGACTCAGGCCTCTGGACTGACTAGACAAGTAACGCTGAAGTGTTGCGTAGAGCAAATGCACAGAAGTAATATTGTACACAATAATTAAGCTCCGTAAAATTTCATATTTTGGTCACACAATGAAAAGAGAAACTATGCAATCCTACAACTGGTCTTAGAAGAGAAGATTGAGGGGTTGGAAGGAAGCGGCTATCCTGGCTTCAGAATATCCGAGAATGGACCAAGATGGGAGTAGTGGAGTTGTTGTTTCGTGCTGGCCAGAATAGACAAGATTTCTCAAAGTTAATAATAATAAAGCTTTATTGACAGAACATAAATAACATCATTGTAACGCACATAATAAATAAAAACAATGTTCTGTCAAAAGTTGATCGTCAAAGTCGGGGAGACCTAACAAGACACGAAAAGAAGAAAGAAGATATGTATATAATATTTACTTACCTTATTTAGAAGATAGTTATGTAGAAATAATAATTATAAATGATATCATTATAATTTCAACTAAAACCACACAAGATATATTATACTATACTATATATACCTAAGTACTTAAAAGTTAGTAAGATCACGTATCTACTATTTCCACAAGAATATTACGCTGGAAAACTAATAAGACTCCTAGTCTAGTATACTTACTACATACCTACATACACTCTTGTGCATGTTAATTTGGGCAAAGATTTAATTATATAATTTCTTTATATTGTAAGATATACAATATTATACAAATTGATGTGAATTCTTGTAATCTTGCTTCCCGGTAATTATAAATATTCATAATATGAAAATGTAGAAAAGTACAAAGCGGCGTAATTTTTTTCATTTGGTATGAATTCACTCAGTTTTTCTTTTTGAATTTGGTTCAAGAAGATATAGAATATTTAATTTTTAAATAAAAGATATATCTGGGTTTTTATTATAACCCCAAATACAACCTTAAACACCTTTCACAGTAAGCTACTAAAAGCTTGTGTCGTGAAAGGGGAGTTTGCCGGCACCTGGTATCGAACCACGGACCCCTTGTTCACGAGGCCGAGACTCTACCTCCAGGCTACCGACGAACTCAAATATGTTCAAGAATATTTATAGGCAGAGTCAACCTTTCCCTCGCGGATTTTGGATGGTGATATCTATTGTTTGTTATGTAATTGCATTCTTATTATTATTACTACTAACCCAGTCTTGATGATTGAATTCGAATTTTCATTACAATAATTAGGTACCAATATGTTATTATTACAAAATTTCAAGTAAACTCTTTAGTAAAACTTACAATTGCTTTGTCCACATAAATATTCACAAGGGTGTACACATACCTACATACTCTTGTTAGGTATAATAATTTTATTAATATTATTATTATTATTTGTGTTATGTCATTATGGAAATAATTATGTAATTCTTGGTGAGGTTATTGTACTGAAATTCTCTCACATCTTGAAACAATTTCATCAGTTTCAAAGAGCTGTCATTTTTTACATTTTTCTGTGAAACAATAAAAAAAATAACATACGAATAAAACAACATAATCATTTTAGAATGGCAAAATATTGTGTTTGTTTTTTTACTTAAATTTGATGTTTGTTAAATAAAAGAATCTAAGAAAGAAGAGATAATGTAATTAAAATTGTTTTGAATACAACGCTACGAAAATATTATTCTACTCAATTCACTGATGATTTCCTTTTAACATTCTCATAAAAATGTTTGTAGTTGGATTTCTATTGCTGAAATTGATAAGTGTCCAATACTCTTAATCGTATTAAAACGAAATTTGTTGATTTCTCCTCATACCAGTAAGTACTGTCAGGAGAACCTAAAAAAATTAAATGTAATATTGATTTGTACTTGGTTTATTATTTGTTTTTTTTCACCTTTATAGAGATATATTGTTATAATGAATTAAGTAATTGAATAAAATTGGTTCAATATTACATTGTGCCATGAACAAATATATAACTTTGTTGATAAGCAGACAGGGTAACTAACAATCTTTAAAATCATATAACTTATTTATCGTGGTGGTAATACGAGTATACTGCGAAATGCATGCAACAACAAAATATTTTAAGTTATCAACTGGAAAAAAATGGTACAAATTAATAAAGAAATTAGTAAATTTTCTTATTATTAAAATAGGTCTCACCTTTTGAAAGCCCAACAACAAGTCTCTGGACACCTTATTTCGGCCTCTGGTTCAAATTAGATACTGTATTGTTATAATCATTAATAATATTGTGCTTGCTTGTTATTTTTTTTGGGTTTTTGTCGGTTCATTGTTGTTAAGCTTTGTATATTTGTTGTTATTCATTATGTTTGATTCGGTTGTGATTGATGCATTTTATCCTCCTGAGAGGCCGGCCAGCCCTTCAGGCTGCCCAATAGGGCCCGCCCGTGAGGACAAAAGTTTTGCTTAGAAGAGCGGATAAATAGAAGTCCCCCGACTTCTGAGATATCCGGGTATGGGAAAGAGTCTTCAATTCTTAAAGTAGGTATATCAAAAGTATATCATGAGCTAAAAATCCATCTATCCCATCATGGCACCTCTCACAAGTAAGTCAGCGAGAGGACCAACTGCTCGTAATAAATATGCAAGTCGTTCTTCCTATAACAATAAAAGTTGAGATATACAGAGAGGGTGGAAAACCTCAACGCCGAACTGAAAATGATTAATATCTTAAAACGTGATGTTTTACGAATACATGCATTTTATACTCTTACAAAAATAGTGGGGGGTCTGTTCTTCACTGGGATAATAATAATAATAAACTTATTGCACAATACATAGATTTTTGAAATTTGACAAAACCAATAGAATGTGAATATATTTTGTATCTTATCTCCTAATGGAGTTTATTTATTATTCTTATTAAACTTTAATTATGTAGATTGTTTCTAGTTTAATTCGTATGGCTTAAATAATATCAGACTGATTTTTGTTTTCTTATTGGAATGTATTGTTTTCTTATTGGAATGTTTTATTAAAGTTGATTCATAATTTAAGATAATTGAAATAGAAAATAAGTATAATAATGGTAGTTAATCATAAGGTTATTTTAAGTTGTAAAATTAAATGTTATCTTTATAACTTGATTAAATAAATAAATAAAATAAAAAATAAATATTTATAAATGTATAAAATAAAAGAAATTGTACAATCGGCGAGTTTATCGCAGAAGCGATATCTTCCAACTAACGCATATAGTAAAAAATAATTAATATAATACTAGACAGTTCATATTATAGTCAGAATAGGAGGGCACCATGTGGTCTGTACAGCATATAAACATGTAAAACGTATATATTTATATTGTTAAATGCTCACATGACACGGTAACATTTAGATAGGAATAAATTACCACTTATTCGACGCTTTATATCTCCTAATAACAGGGAAATGTACACTATAAGTATTGTACACGTGTACATTATATGTATTGTGCATATGTACAGTATACATTCTGACAAGTTATTATAATCACAGTCAACAATAGGTAGGTGTACGGGTATGTGATACAATACCCACCCATCTCTCTACAACAAAACTAACTAACAACTAGCATTGAATTCTAGACGGATATTTCCCGCATAAAATATAAATATTTTAGTTGGTTTGTAGATATGTATGTTTGTTAATATATTTGTTTATAATAATATGTACTTTACAACTGTATTTACTAAATAAATATTGAACATCTTCAATGAGGTTTCCCATTTATTTAAAATGTCTTATTTTATGAGGATGATCAGAATATTTGTTAAAAGTTATCCCGCTTCTGAAAGATCCCGTAGTGGTGTAGAAGTAGGCATTTATAAATTAATGTACTATTGTGTTTTTTCGAAAATTCGTATCCTTTGAACATACTTCTGGAAAGCTATGGTATTTGTTTCTAATTAAAGATATTAGTGGCAATGTGAAAGTATCAGAAAACTTTATATAAATCTTGAAAACATGTAAATACCTTCTTTCATAACAAATAGAGCTTTTTAATAAGCTCAGGCATGATATTTTAAATGCTTTTTACAGAGGGGAAATCCATGTCCGTAATTATATCAAAAAGTCATTTGCCTTATTTATACTGACTCATACTTATTTGGCATTTTGTGAGAAGGTTTACTTAGAATGTATGAATGTTGAAAGGATTGGCTATATATTATGTCATAGAAACAGAAATTGATAGGAATTGCTGGAGAAACTTATCTACTTTGGTGTAATAAGCTCCCATTCCATTTTTAACAAGAGGAAGAAGATGAATATAAAATTATGAATTTATTGTTCGGTGAGTAAAGCCGAGTTTAAATAAAGTAGTTGCTTTGTGAGTACTTTAGTTGTTATTAGTTGTATGAAACGCGGTGATTAAATTACCAATATAGGAATTAATACCATAATGTGATTTAGAGGTGAGATAAGGGTACAAAACAAACAAAGAGCTTGTAGTATGTTGCAATCTAGTTAACAATACATATGTACTTTACTCAGTGAAAATCATTAATTATTAGTCTGTAAACAAGAATAATATATTTTATAGGTCGTATTACATGTAGGTACCTACCTATTAACAATACATGATAATTATACAAAGTGTACCTGATTCAATCAAATATTTCTCATTTTAACTTACCAGGCAAAAATATTTCTTTTTATTCGATAACGTCAATCAATATGTATCCCTGAACCCGTTATATATAGTAATATATAATAATAATAATAATAAACATTATTGTACAAAATATATGGATACAAATGATAAAGTTACATGGTATAAACGAATAATTTTGCACAATGGGCGAGTTTATCGCAGGGACGCGATATCTTCCAACTAACCCAATATATAGACCTAAATGCTTGAAAACAAAGAAGCCTTAAGTACGTCCACCATCAAGGTTTGTATTATGATTCTCTTCGTTCAGGTGAATACCTTTTAATCGATTAATATCGATCTAGTCGGTAATACTTACGAAACAGATCAAGTTTAAAAAATACACCCACTTGTTAACGAAATCTTCTCCCTCCAGAAATTTGGAAGATACAATTTTAGAATATTATTTGATTGTTTGCAATGTCAATAAGTTGAACATGGCGTAAATGCTGATGCAAAATACAATTCTGGCATCGGCACTTAAGTAATACAAGCGAACTTCGGACGTGGTTGAAGAAGCACAAAAGAGGAATAATTAATATTGTGGAAATGCGATCGCTGAGAAGGATGGTTAGTAAAATATTGCGAGATAGAATGAGTACCTAAATTAGGAAAATGGATGTGAAAGGAGTGCTTTGGATAGAATGCGCAAAAATTAATTGCGATGGTTAGGACTGGAGATGGAGAAAAGGATGATGAAAAGATGACAAAAAGGGTCTATTTGTGAGAGAGAGAGTGTGAAAAAACATGGACGTCCAAGAACTATGTATGTGGATTGGCCACGTGGATCAAATACTTATGAACGGCCGTATTTTGAGTAAGAGAAATCAGAGTTATATGAAAAATTGGGTGTAGGAGGACGAATCGAAGAAATATGTTATGTTAGATCAATATAGCGTTTCGTTCTTTCTGCTTACCCCACCTGTAATGCAGCACGAGGGTGAAGTGTAGATAAAATGGTAAAAAAAAAACAAAAAAAATATTATAATCGTAAGTGAAATATAATAATGCATGATAATTTTGGTGAGAGACATAATAAAAACACAAATATATCTTGAAATGATATAAGGAAGAGCACATCTCGAGGTATAAGTGCATAAGATTTAGACTCTATATAGATAAGGTATAAGATTGTGAAGAATAAGTGAATACATTCGTAATACATGCTTGCTGGTTGATACCTACACATATATCATTTATTTTTATTTACTGTATCTATTCAAAGTTTAGTCTGCAAAATTCCAAGCTACCTATACCTCATCTTAAATTCATAAACAAAATGGGAAAAGTTCACAAGTATGCAATAGTAAAGACTCACTTAGCTGTGATATGGGATTGTTGAAAGAACTTTGGTCATTTCCTTCGCAAACTTTACATATTACTTAAGCAAATTGATATCATCAATACAAAAGTTTTTCTCTTGTATTATCATTTTTCGCTTCACACTTTCAACATGAGAGTTTTTACATCAGCGTGTAAGAGTGTGCATAACATTTTGTATTAAATTTTATACGACCATTTCTGATATTCTAGCATTTTATTAGAAACTGACACAAAAGCTATATCATTCTACACAGTTTATAACTATGTAGGTAAGTTCATGCAGTGAAAAATCTTCATTTACATAATATTATGATAACAAATACTACATTGTGTTTATTTACTTCATCCCATCATTATTTTCACTGCTATTTACTGTACGAGTTTATCGATGAAATAAATTACACAGTGGACAGATCCGTTTGTAATAAAATGACATTAGAGTATAAAAACTTATTAGGTTTAGATCGATTTTCATACTAGCATTGTTTTTCTTCGTTATTTTTCACTCAAATTTCATAGAATTGGACAATTTAAAAAATCAGTTTAAAATAACTCGACAACAAGAATATTATTGAATACCTACTTAGTAAATTTTTTTTTTGAATTAATCCATTTTGGGTCCCAAATCGCTCATGTGTTGTGCAAAAAAATCATACGAATCAATTATAACTACAAAGTTTAATTTTATTTTGTTTTTATTATTAAGTTTAACTAGCATCCTATTTTCGTTGGCCGTGGGAGGTGTTTCGTAACTTTTTTCTTGTTTTACAATTTATCTCGTGTTATCTCAATATCATAAAGAAAAGTAGGTACAAAACTTATTGTTTCCCGTCTCCAAATTTAGTACGTGTAGTTTGTTGGGTCCGAAATCGTACTTATCAACTGTTATATTAGAAGATGCTAACCCACCTAGATCTTAGAATGTATTATATTTATGAAGGGTGGGTTATATGTATAGATTTATATATACCTCCAATATCTCCCATAGTGGGGTTCACCACTCTGTAGAGCCAATTACTGGCCAATAAAGACGTTATTTCTACAAAAGATATCACATTTGGTGGAAATATTACTTTGCTGAGCAACTTTGCGAATTCCCTGCGTTTATTAGAGAGAAAATGCCACTTTATTTTATGACTTCGAATGAAATTTTACGCAATAAAAGGCTAACTCATACCATTATTACCGAACATAATATTATTTAATTACCATATTTACCCTTTTAAAATAAACTTTAACCGAAGCTTATTTTAAAGATATCTATATCGATACCAATGAACAAATAAGACTTTATTTGCAATATAACAAAACCTAAACAATTTAATGACGGATTAGTAAAGTGATCAGAAATTCTGAATTTATTAATTGGCCTATAAATTATTAGTACCTCAATTACCAAACTTTATTCACTAATCTGTTTGATTTGAAACCTGGTTTAAACATAATTTACGATGTAATAATTTATGCAATCGACTTCTTGTATTTCTTTATGGGAATAAAAACAGACTTATAAGTTAGTGAATAATTAATGCGGTAGACTTTACTTCTTCTTAAGGTGCTGTTGAATATTGAATCAAATAAGACATAATTATAACAAAAAATTAACACATAACTAATCAAATTAATAAGTATACACTTACAATACACCTGCAATATATTGTTATATCATTTTAATGTTATTCACCTATTTTAATCAAAACTCCACAAGTACCTACTTAATTTTAATTAAATTTTTATTAACTTATTTTCCTTTTTTCATTTTGGGCGAAGAAAATTTTGGAAAAAAACGATTTAGGGAAAGAAAAATATGTTTATAAAATAAAGGAATACAAATAGTAATAAAAACACTCGGAGGGCAATCTGCATGTTTTTTCGTTTTCCAGTTAGTCCGGTGGCTACCCCACTTATAGGATGTGCCTTGATGATATAGAAGTAGTAATAATTTGGTTTGCATATAACAGGTGTGAATAAAAAATATTTATTTAATGAATAAATTCAAATCAATATATTATGTAAGCCGGATCTTGTGTTGCAACATCTCCTTTATCTGTGAATGTGTTTGTCATAGAAACGGGAAACTAAATGACGGCGATAATATGTTATCTTTTGTACGTAAATGCTTGAAAGCTGTGTCTTTATTGCCCAAGTTTTAATGGAATACGCAATAATATAAGGAGAGCGAGTTGTATCAGCTGAGTGTTCCTACTGCTTTACGCGTTATATACCATTATAAACCTATACCTAACACCCAATACACTAATGTCTCTACTTGATACTCAACTCACGAGTATAATATGGATTCAAATGATGCTTAAAAAGTGTACAAGTAAGTTTCGATTTTTACTACCAGTAGAAAATGTTCACGGTTCCATCAAATGATTATATATTCTTTAATTTTCATTAAAAATAACTTCAAAATATAGAATCAAATCAAAGAAACATAATCATTATTACAAAAAGTTTGTTTGAAAACATAACCAAAATTGTAAATTATTTCAATAAACATTTCTAAGTTAGAGAAACCATTTCTTCAGTATTTGTAACTATCGGCATTCGTTGTTACTCACTCAATCCTCTTATATTTTTCCAAATGAACCTGAATTTTATAGGAATATACATCCCTTTATTGTTGAAAGTTTTGCTGAAACTTCTTGAATATAATCCTTTGCCCCAAGCCCATATCAATAAATTCCAAAATTTTCAATAATATTCTGTAACAATCATTAAAAAGCCTTGTCTTGTAATAAAATACTTTCATATTTTATAACGACTTCATGAAGTGAATAGAAATTGTTTTTTTTTTTTGTTTTTTGAAATAAGAACACAAACTACTTTCAGATGCAGGAATTTGAAAAAAAAAATACTTTCCATATTAGGATAAAAATTCCTGCAGTTGAACATTCAAATTCAATTTTTTATTCATTCTAGATGTTTTCTATGTTTAATTAACATTAAATTTAATTCATTTCAATTTTATACTCGCAGTTTCGTAGTTATCGTATTTCTTTCATATTCAGTAGAAATTAGTGGATTATATAAAAAAAAAATATAATTCTTAGATATATCTTAAATTTTCAAGAATTAAACATTATGATGAAACAATAATCGTTAACTACATAGTGATTATCATCGCACTGCAAAATCATTCATCCATACATACATACATACCATCACGCCGCTTCCCTCGCGGGGTAGGCAGAAAGGATCGAGCGCCACTTCCTTCTATCTTTGCATACATCTTTCGCTTCCGTCACTGTCATACAATTCCTCATGCATGCTCTCCTGTTCAATGTGCTCAACACGTGACCGTCCTGTAGGATTTGATTTAAATGATCTTGCCATTTAATCCTCGGACGTCCACGTCTCCGAGCACCATTCCTCTCAGACAAATATATCTTCTTAGTCATTCTGTCCTCATTCATTCTTTCCACGTGCCCAAACCATCTTAACTTATTTACATTCATCCTTGTTATTACACCAACTTTCATTCCACATTCCTTTCGTATATCAATGTTACGCACACGATCTCTCAGACTTTTACCACACATCCTTCTCAACGATCTCATTTCCACTGCATTTATGCCACTTTCATCCTTCTTTAACCATGTCCACGTCTCACTTGCATACATAAGTGTTGGCACTAAGATAGCAGAGTGCACCAACCTTTTAGCTGTGGTGGATATGTTTCTATTTGCAATTATTGGTCGGATTGCACCATTTACCTTATTGCCAGCAACTTTTCTCCTTTCAATATCGCTTTCACACTTCCCATCTCTCGTGAACAAGCTACCTAAGTACACACATTCGTCAACTTGCTCTAACACTTCGTTGTCAATCATCACCTGGCATACTGTTCTCTCACTTCCTCTTTCAAACACCATAATTTTTGTCTTTTTTGCATTCATTCTCAATCCATTAATCGCACAATTGTCATACACACACGTCATCATTCGCTGTAGATCACTTTCACTTTCAGCCATCAATACCAAATCATCGGCAAACATTAACGCTCTTACATTCATCCCATTCATATCAACACCTACATTCATTTCTTTCAATGGACGAATACAATGATCAATGTATAGGTTATAAAGCCATGGCGACATAACGCACCCTTGTTTCACTCCTTTTGTCAGTGTGAACCATTCCGACAGGTTATTGTTCACTCTAACACACGCAGAACTTCCTGTATATAGGGACGCAATGGCGCGAATTAGCTGACTACCCACCCCACACATTGATAGTACTTGCCACATTTTCTCACGATCTACTCTATCATAAGCCTTTTCAAGATCAACAAACGCGCAGAAAAGCTTCTGGTGTTTCTCCAGGAGCTTCTCTGTCACCATTCGCAGGGAGAAAATCTGGTCCACACATCCTCTACCACTCTGAAAGGCACCTTGCACATCCCATACATTCGTCTCAGTTACTTTTCGAACTCTTTCAATCAATATTCTTGCATACAGCTTCCCCACCGAGCTCAGCAGACTGATAGCCCGATAACTCCCGCATTCTAGTCTTGACCCCTTTCCTTTGTATAGAGGGCATATCACAGCTTTTCGCCAGTCTTCTGGCGTGCAACCTTCCCTCCAACACTGGTTAAAGAGTGCATGACACCATTCGAGAGTCCTCAGCCCACTCATACTGATGAATTCCGTAGAGATCATATCATATCCAACCGCTTTGCCATTCTTTGCTTTCTTCAATGCATTCTTAATCTCATCCATAGTTATTTCTTCATCCCTTGTTTCATTTGCGTTTTCCCTTTCACTGTTCTGGCTTGGACATTCACCTCCACTTTCAAACAGCTCCTCAAAATATTCTTTCCATCTATTCACAACGTCAACACCATTCATCAACATACATCCCTCTTTATTTCTAATCGCATTCATACTATTCACCTCATTGTTGCTTCTTTTACGCTTAACTTCTTTCCAAAATATTTTCATATTTTCTTTCACATTATCAGACAATTTCTTACACTCTGCTTCATCTACTAATTTCTTTTTTTCCTTTATCAGTTCCTTTACAGCTTTCTTACATTCCTTGTATACTTCTCTAGCACTCTCAATTTTTCCTTGATCTAGATTACGTGAGGCTAGCACACCCTTCCATGCATTCTTCTTTTTCATAACTGCGTCTTTAACATCATCATCCCACCATGCATCGCCTTTTTTCCGTCCAATCACAGTTTCTCCACAGATATCTTTTGCACAGTCTACTAGCACTTGTTTCATCACACTCCATCTCTCATCTACATTCAAATCATTACCTTCATTTGCATCAAATTTCATACATGTTTCTCTTTCATACTTTTCCCTACACTCTATCTCATTCAACTTTTCGACTTTTATCCTCTTAGCTTTCATTCAACATTGTTTTATTTCTTCTGTGTACTTGACTGTGAATAAAACAACAAAATAATAACAAAAAAAATACGACAGCCTATGATTTTCTTCTCTTTACCTAATGGTATAAAAGTTAAAAGGCATGTGTAATTCTGCTCGAAGGTAACTTTTGTACCTATATCAGAAAAGTAAACTAATAAACACGTAGGCTGATACACATTCAAGTACAAAGTATGTCACAAAATAAGTACATACCAAGTTACTGTATCTTAAAATGAAAATCAAGTTAGAAGAATCACATTTTGAGGCGCAAGTTTTATGTCTTGCCAGAATTGGAACATAAAGTCTCGCTCATACTTACCGACCGTTCGTTAGTTTGGCACTTAGAGAAAGTCCTTAGTTGTTAATATTCTTAAATATTTCGAGAAAAGTTCGGGGAGGGAAGCAATATTAACGAATCTAGATCTGTAACGACGTAATTAGTTCTTATACCTATAATAATATTATTATTTTCGTTTTCGAACACAAAAAGTATGCACGCATTTCTCTGTTTGGTGATTTTTTTCAAGTTTTATGAATAAATTGTATATTTTTCCAATTTGAAAGTTAGTTGGGATTAAATCAACCGTTTAAAACTTGTGTAGTTAATATTATTTTGTAAACAAGGCTTATTCACGAGAATACTATGGCATCAAGAAAAGTATAACTGATAGCCATTAACCTACTTCTGAAAACTTGTGGCAAGAAATCAAGATATTTTTAATAATTTTATCATAATAAATATATTTTAAAAGTTTAAATATAACATGTTGATATTGTGTCATTACTATCCTTGTTGTTTCTTCGTTTGACATTTACTTATTAAATAATAGATAAATAAATATTCTTCAAATCCAAAAAAATAAGTAAAAATCGTTCAGAATTATCAAATTAGATATTATTTACGTGAAGTTTTACTTTTTTCTGAAACAGAAAGCACAAAAAATTGTAAGAGTATAAAAAATCAGTAGATATAAATATCTCCTGATGCAAGTAATTTAAAGTGGTAAAAATACATATAGGTACACATCTTATTTAAACATTCATAATTAAGTGAGTGTGTGATGTATGGCACTTACCTAATAATATGAGTAGAGGCAGGTAGGTAATTTGTTAGTTCGGATAGTAACAAGTTATCTAGGATGTCTTATCAGAAGATTCTGTGGCAAGCAGTGTTGATGATTTTGCTAAAACTTGAAGACGCCCCTGGGATACTTCCGATACCACCCCTCATAACCTCGCCTCCACCAAGTAACCCCCTTTTCTCCCATTCCTCACCACACACGACCGCCATTACCACGGAACAATCGTCCAATTGGGGAATTAACATTTTTATTAGGAATCATTTGGGAGCGAGGCTATAATGGGTATGCTGCGCTGGCAATATTCAACTGAAACATGAGATAAGAGCGCGTCATTTCAAAATGGAGAAAAGAAACCACCTTATATATTTTATATGATAATGGTGACAATCAGTAGAATACTTTGTATTGAATGTTTTAAATAATGCTGACTTATATCAATGATCGCTACAACTCAATATACTCTCCTACTGAAATTAAAAAAAAGTTTGAACAATTCAACATACTCGTAAAATACGGTAGGTATATATAGACAATAATTAGTAAAGCCTTCTTTAATTATAAGACGGTCTCAAGGGCGCCAAATTATGTGTCTATCGTCCGAAGCTCCTCACAAAAAAGTGTTTATTCAGTTTCCTTCTGAACCCCTCTCAACTTTAATAATAATAATAAATTTTAATATAATGCCTTTTTTATCTTACATAGTTTTAATCAATAAACTACTCTCTGGTATAACATCACGGCATATCTCACAAGTTGGGTAGCCAGTAGACCAGGAGCAAGTAACAAATATGCAAACTGTCCTCTCCGTACCAATAAAAAATTAAGAAACGTAGGATGGGTGAGAAGCTTCACCGCTGAAATTAATATGCATAATGTTTTTATTTTTTCAAACACCTTCCTCTTACTAGAGACTCAATTTTTTTTAAATAATAAATTCAATTAGCTCGAAATGGTTATATATATACCTATATATTTTTTCGGTATGTATTTTGCTTACCTCCATATGAATTTTATAATAAATAAAAACATTTTTTTAGTATTACTTATGTATACTTTCACCAATATTTCACATTTCACCATTTCTCCAATATCTCACAGAAGATGTACCTACCTATGTAAGAGGAGAGAAGACGTACTCTTCTTCTTCTGCTTGTAGTAAATTATTGATCTTTGAAGAGAGACCCACCTCCACCCGGATATCTCAGGAGTTGTGAACTCCTATTTATCCGCATAATTAAACCAAAATTTGTTCTCACGGGTGGGCCATTGGGCAGGCCTGAGGCCTGAGTCAAACACACATTTTAGCGTTACATTTTCGTTCCGTTAACGTTCAAATGCAGAGGACGTTGCGCCAAAGTGTCAATTTTCGTAACTATTGTGTATCTTAGCAACGAAATTGACACTATTGCTCACAACGTCGTCTGAAATTCAAACGCTAACGGAACGAAAACGTAACGTGAAAATGTGTGTTGACTCAGGCCTCTGAAGGGCCAAGCGGCAAAAACCACCATCGTGGGAATCTTTTAAACAACACTCTCTTCAATGCCCCTTTTGAAAGCTTAAATATTTATTTAGTAAAACATAACATAATAACAATTTAGTAAGAAGATACAAACAGGACAAGAACAAACACAAGTAAAAAATAGAAATAATATCGAATAAGTAAATACACTATACAAATTGGTGAGTAACAGAAGGCCGAGGTGAGGTGTCCAGAAACGTGTAATTGGCGTTCCGAGGGCGCGAGCCCGAGAGCCACCAGTGCCTGAATGGTGTGAAAACATTAAACCCTCCCAAAAAGGACCATTGATCTGTTTGTTCGGGATTGCTTCCTCTTGCGGTGTTGAAGACTACCTATCCTTCCAGACAATCTTCCTCCTAGAGAAATCTCGTTCGTGGCGATGGGGACTAATCTGTCACTAGCGTTTAGTGTTGCGGGTCGCAGATGTTGGAACAAGCTGCCTCTGTGTCTGCGAGAGGAGGTGAATGGAGAGAGTTTTAAAAGAGGGCTGAAGACACACCTTTTTGCTGGGAATTTCGGGTGATGGATACGATATGCAGCGCCCTTGAGGCCATGTTATGAGTAAACGGCGCTTTACAAATTGTCCATATATATATATATATATATATATGAAGACTGTATGATCTAATTTTCATCCGAAATGCATGTACAACATGCACCTCATGAATGAAAGATCATTTGATTTTACGCAGGATATATATATATATATATATATATATATATATATATGAATGACTGTGTGATCAAATTTTCATCGGAAATGCATGTGCAACATGCATTCCATCGATGAAAGATCACTTGATTTCACGCAGGAGATATCATTGAATCATTGAAAGAACCTCTACACACTCGGATATCTCAGGAGTCGGAGACTCCTATTTATCCGAATTTGCACACATAACTTTCATTTCCTCAGGGGCGACCCGAAGAACAGATCAACGTAAGTCGCCTCGTTGGAACAATAAACAAAAAGAAACAAAAATAGCCCATATTGGGAAAAATTAAAATAAAGTGATTTCACACAATACATGTGTGACCATAATTAACCATAATAAATTAAACCATTATTATACCCAAAAATTAAGTACAATACAATAATATACACATGTATACACACATACATACACATACGCAGGAGATAGTATGAGGTGAAGGTTTTACTCCATTTCACTGCGTACAGTCGGGCAGAGACTTGGCTCTTGCCTTTGCATGTGGGACGAGACATGGCCCGTCACCGGAACATGCAGATTGGATTTGCAGAATGGGTGTTGTGTTTCTGCATTGTGTATACATGTGCTTCTTCAGGACCATCTCGCAGAATGGCCGACACAACATTAAATCCAGTATGCGGGGAGTATCGCATATTATGAATGACTGTGTGATCAAATTTTCATCGGAAATGCATGTGCAACATGCATTCCATCGATGAAAGATCACTTGATTTCACGCAGGAGATAGTATGAGGTGAAGGTTTTACTCCATTTCACTGCGTACAGTCGGGCAGAGACTTGGCTCTTGCCTTTGCATGTGGGACGAGACACGGCCCGTCACCGGAACATGCAGATTGGATTTGCAGAATGGGTGTTGTGTTTCTGCATTGTGTATACATGTGCTTCTTCAGGACCATCTCGCACGCCATCAGGACCATCTTCGCTGCTCGAAGAAGCACATGTATACACAATGCAGAAACACAACACCCATTCTGCAAATCCAATCTGCATGTTCCGGTGACGGGCCGTGTCTCGTCCCACATGCAAAGGCAAGAGCCAAGTCTCTGCCCGACTGTACGCAGTGAAATGGAGTAAAACCTTCACCTCATATATATATATATATATACTCATGCAGTCCACATGGTCCCCCAGAACTGTCTTCTCTTTCTGCTCCAGCGAACGATATCTTCAGTTTCAGATATTTTTCTTATTTTGGTGTTCCTGACTCTGTCTCTAAGGGTTTTGCCCGCAATTGCATGTAGAGTATTCGTTTCAAATGTTCAAAAGAGATTTTTTGTTCTGTTCCTTAAACATCCGGCTGTTACACAAACTTAGGTATTTATCATTATGACTCGATATTTCCACCTCGAACTTCGCTACTTGCTCAATAGGTACATCATCTATAATTAACCTGTGTCTAATAGGCTGTTTCGATACCATTAAGTATTTGGTTTTATCAATCGGTATACTTCTATTGTATTTGAGTATAAGACGTACTCGTCGTTACATATCCCTGAAGATAACCCCAGAAGGCGAGTCATAACGTAGGAAGCATATCCAACACCTACATATTTAATCCAATAATACTGGAACATTTCAATATAAATATTCCCGATACATATGGACGTTCTCGGCATCACAAATTTTTTTACCAGCCTCAAAGCCGAACGAATGGTCTGACTGGAGAGGTTGATATCTTAAACGTGACGTATGCAGAATTTATAAGAGAAATCGAGGATATATTGTAGTTGTGTTATCGTTTGGATATCGTTTAAAGTTTTCTTCTGGGATCGCATTGGTCTTCAGCTGTAATGATCCTTGTAAGAATCGTCTTATTGTCAGTAATAATAAAATTCTACAAATCCATAAAAACAAAAGAACAAGCATGTCCGCGAAACCTAAACACTTTAATGCAAATATTTATATAAGAGTTGATAAGTTTATATAGGAATCATAAATGTGAAATGATATGAGGAAAATATTAGTTCAGAACTCTTTTACTGCAGTTGACTGCTAAAATTACTCGTACTCGTACCTACTTACCAATACTATATTATAGAGGAAATGAAAAGGTATCAGACTCTACCTGGAATTTCCCACAAGAGTTTTCTCGTTGATTTGAAACTTGTAACATTTGTTTGAAGCAAGTTGTAAAATCCCTTACATCATTATTTGGTTTATTCGTATCACGCTATTTGGAAGTGGATGTGATTCCCAACGGAATATCAGATTGACAGACTGGACCTGACCATCTATTCTGATTACCTTCTCGACTATTGAACATATTATCTTCGTGTGAAAACTGTATCAAGGTACTATATTGTCTTCATAATAAAAATAGAACAATATTATTTACAATATTCAATCAGTTATGACAGTTAAAAACGAGGATTTTTTTTTTAAATTCGTGTATTTTTGAAAATATTTTAAATATTTAAAAAAAAATACGTTACTCTCGTAGAAAATCTTTAAAATGGAAAAATAAATGTGGCACGGAGGTAACACTTTTGCCTTCGAACCAAGAGGTCCCAATTCCCGGCCAGGGCAAAATGAAAAATTATCTTGTTCAAATTTGCCTGGGTCTGAGTGTTATATTTACCTATACTCGTATGTGTTAAGTGCATTGTATATCATCGCGTTAGTACCCATAATACAAGATTATCTTAATTTGAGACAAGCTCGATCTGTGTGAATTGTCTATGCATGTGAAAAAAAAAGATATCACTAATTCAAAGGATAAACTTTATAAAATACAATTTCCTTTATATAAACACATATAAATAGATAATCTCATTATAAATACTAATTAAACAAGAGTCATTCTTACAAAATACAATAATTAAAAGTTCCTTAAAATTCATACCAAGTAGTCTCAATTTCAACAATAAGCCTTGATAATTAAATGAAATAAATAAGTTGCTACCTATTACGACTTTCCGAATTTCATTCCCTACTTTTTGTCCTTATACCTAAACCTATGTACGTACTGTCACCAACGTAGCTGTGTATATTTCTAATTTCTAGAAGGAATTTCTCTGTGTGTCGGTGTATAGGTAGGTATCTATCAGTATTTTGTATATGTATGGAGAAGGTATAGGTAGGTAGACATCTATCCTATTGCAGTCTTCTCTCGCCAGGGGTCTCCCCATGATACTTTTCTTCTTTATTCTTGTCACGATCTTCGCTAAGGCTTCAGACGATTCATTATTTGACTCGCGCATCCCACTGTATAAGACCAAGAAACAAAAATGTTCAAAGGAAAGGAGATCTTATACATTATAAGATTATTTTCGTTATTTGTGTGAAATGTGTTTGTTGGTGATCCTTTGGAAATTATCTCGTTCTCTTTGAAGGTTCCCTCAGCTAATGGAAGTAGTGAGAGGGTGTTTATGATATTCTATATAGGTACTACATATTGTCGTCTTCCTCATCATCCTTCTAAGCATCGCATCTATACAACAAAACAAACAACATTTACAGTACCTACAGTGCGCGTAAATATTATAGGTACATATATACATATTCTTACGAAACTGTTCAATGTCATTAGTGGGGCAGTTTATTGGATAGTTCAGTGTATAAAAAATCTGATTATTGTATTTGATATTCAATACACTCACATCATGACCGACTTCTTATTCCAAAACATTTGGAAAGTATCCAAAAATTAGCACCTGTTAATACCAATCTCCAATCCGGTTTTCTTCAATTTCTAAATCCTCTCACAAAGTGTAGTATAGTTTCACTTAGAATATGACCATGTTTTTAAAACGCTTAAATGTATTGTCATTTTTATACAATAGTAAAGAAAATGCTGGTGAGAAGTTGCCTAGAATTCATAACCTTTTTATTCTATTAAAAGTTAACAAAAAAGAGTATTGAAGTACTTACTGGCATTCGTTTATCTTCCTCTCTACAATAATTGCACTGTGAAACAAATCTAGGGAATTTATTGGATTATCCGAAGGAACATGAACAATAATTACTTGATGAGTTTGTCACCCAATGCATTGAAAGAGATAAACACAGTGCATCTATTATAAAATCAATGGGAGGAAAGAAGACAGTGTTTGGCTCAGCTGTGTGATATGGTTTGAGTTCGCAATATGTAAATAAATTGTACATATTTTTGCATTAATTTCCATTTGTACCTACTAAGTCAGATGAATTAATTTGATTTTGTAATGTAAAATAATGTTGGTGTATTTATTATTAAATCCACTACAATATAAGAGTATATACTATTATGTATTAAGCAAAACATAAAATTGGAATAGGGGCATCACATATTATAACAAATATATGTTCACATTATTTTATGATGTCAAAATAGATAAAAAAATTGTTTTCAATAAAATTCCAATTTTAATAAATTAATTATCAACTATTATGGAGATCAATAAGAGTTATTCTTTCCTATTAAAAACTTTATTTTCATAACAATCATCTGTCGCAAATGTGTTCGTAAAATAAAAAAAAAATAGGTGAACTATTTTAGTAACCTCAATTAATTATTTTAGGTTTAAAATTTAAAATCAATAATAACTGTTTAAATAATAATAATACGTCCTTATTAAAAGATTCGAATAGTATTTATGTAAGTGGCAACCCTACAATCTATATTCATCCCATAGAGCTTACACGGGGTGAACAAAAGCTTTTAACAAATGAACAGATCGCGATCCTCAAATCGCTTTGTATCAATTTGCGTTTAGCAGCTAAATTACTTGTTTAAAGCCTCCCACACTGCTACTTGGAGGTACCTCCTCACCCTCACCCACTCCATACTCTCCTGTCTCATGAGTAGAAGCTTGATAGCGATACCTTTCATCTTGATACCTTAATGCAATACCTGATTTGGGTAGTGATTTCTGTACCTACATAATATTCTCCATTGTCTTCACACAAACACATATCACATACTCGTACATATCTGTACTGTAAGATCTTGGAAGATTGTTTGAAATATTTTAAAGCATTTTTAACAATCACATAAGAAACATTTAAAAAAATGCAAATAATTGATTCAAGCACCATAGATGAACTGTTTTCTAGCATTTTTAGCCTTCATTGATCAATCAAACACGATGATAGTAGGTACTAATAAAGTCGGTAAGTGAATCAACAGAAATGTAAATTATTCAGAGACAAGTATAGATATCATTAAATCTATTGCCCGAATTAAAAACGTTTGAATGAGTTTCTCATTGTATTATCTCGGAATTATTTCAAATTATTATGAACGAATCTGCTGTTTTCAAAGGCAGTTAAAATTAAAATAACGACATTCATAAACTTTAATTGCCTTGTGAAAATGTTTCTTCAAATTAAATGCCTTGTACCCTCTGTGCTGTAAGTCAAGTAAACCACTAAGCCACTGAGGTATGCAAATATGTACCACTCTGATTGTTTTTATCAAATTATGCTGTAAATTAGCCTTCTGTAACTTTTATCGATTGGTGTTCGATCTGAACTCGATAAAGGCATAAAGTTTTCATGAAAATTTCATACATGAGATGATGTGCGGTTGACTAAATAAATTCTCAATACAGTTATGAGTAAAGTCACCCGCTCTGAATGAATTGATAGAGAAAAAACAAAAGGGAATCGGTGGAATTGGTGAACTTTCCCATGGTATAAAGTGCTTAAGTCAGCATAAACCGATTTATACGCGCCGAAACACCTAATACTATCTGTTCTGCAAGTGATGTATATCATGAGGTTGAATCATATCTATTTGTAAAGATATATAAAGAGAAAGAAATAAAGAGTTCTTGTTGGATGTTTTTTAAAACATTGCACCTAATGTTAATTTCAATGTTTTGGATATTGTCGATTTATATTTATATCCCAAGCAATGTCGGGTATAAAGTTAGTCCTTAGATAAGCCAAGAATTAGCTATGATCTCATAATTTACAAAATTTGAGTTAATAAAGTATGATTAGATATACAAATGGAGGCGCCCCATAATTTGTACAGAGAAATGACAACCATCCTATCTCATGTTACGTTCTTTTATGTCATTAAAATTATCACTGCGCCTTTCCCATGCCACATCTTGATTGTTATGTAGAAGATAAGTCTCCAGATATTTGTGAATAAGTTCTTCTATATTTACTTGTCGATATTTATATGTGAAGAAAGTTCCTTATTAAATGCAGAAAAAATACGTTGTTATTAGGCCACTGCTGTCTTTATGACCCAGCGAGCGTGGGTATAGACAGACGCCGCGGCGCCTAGACGCGACTGTCTGGACGCCCTGTACAAAGCGCCCCAAGGAGTGAGAGGAATAGAAATAAACTTCGTGCCAAATGTGTTTCGGGGAAAGCGGTTCAAATGAAAACCAAAGACATTCTTTTGCAATGCTTCTTAACAACTTTGTATTTTAAAACATGGAAATATCGCGTAATAAAATATTGTTAAAAGTGCAACAAAGCTTTACGTACCATTATTCATACTAATGCACCAACTTTACGCAAACCAAAGCATAACAGCTTTATAATGTGTAACCGTTTGACCAAGTTTATTATTTGCCCATTATCGTGTATGTTATTATGACTAGTAAAACTAAGTTCTATACATATACCTACATACATTCTTACACCCACACATATTGTAAAGTTGTACATCTTTACACTTGTTTCATATAAGTTAAAGGTAACTATCCAAATATTTTTTTTAAATACTATTTAATAATTCTATAGAAATAAATTGCTCTAACTGCATGTTAAATAGTTCGAACAATATCTAATTTTTGAAAACAAATTCGTCAAAAAAATTTAAAAATGTTTTGGATACCTAGTTTAAAATTTAATCAAACCCAAAAAACTTTGGAAAATTATTTAATCATAGTGAATTTTCGAGAGTAATGTTTTAGAATGGAAAAGTTAAATCAATTAAATACGATAGTTTTTAGACATTGAATTTTGAAAGATTAATTAGGTACTATGTATTAAAAGTACACTCATTGTTTTAGTATATTTTACACGCACACAAAAATAAAAGTACAGTAAAAACCGAAAACTTAACTAATACTAATGAAGACGAATCATCTATTCATTGTCTGTCGACTGTTATCCATAATAATTTATTGCATTTTATTAATACATTTCTCTCTACAAACTTACTATGTAATAAGAACTATGTAATAAAAACACGAGTACCTACGTAGTATGATAATATGTATCTATTATAAGAGTCGTGTTCTACGTTAACTTCTATAGAAATAAAATGTCGTGCTTTGAACTCAACAATATACTTCCAATGAAATTCATTGAATATTCCATAAAATACTATGCATCATTGAACTTAAAAAACAGAAAATCTAATTAATATTTGAGTCAGTTTGTATATCAAAGGTATGTATGTATGTCAATAATTATTGTCATCCTAATCGTTTCACCCAGCACTGTGGCCACAACAACTTTTGCCCAAGGTGATCCAGCAGAAAAGAAAAAATAAAATGATATCTTAAAAAGCAAAAGATATAAAAAACGCATTGTCATCTTAGTTGAGTAAGAGATAGAGGAAATATAATACACTTTGTACAAAGTCTTACTCATTTGGAATCTATGGAGCTAATATTATTATATCACTACATATATACTAGGCATAAAATAACTAATAACATTTAAATTTTGTTTTGAAGAACATTATTATAGTTTGTGTGATATCTAAAAAGGTAATGGTAATGGTAATGACTGTTGATATGTAAGGGTGTATATAATATGTATGCATGTGTTTTTTTTTTTTTTTTTTTAAATTTTGTTTAGTTTTAGTTACCGGGTTAGTTGGAAGACATCGCATTTTAGCGATAAACTCGCCCTCTGTACATTGAATTTATAATTGTTATTTTTATGCCACTATTTCACTATGTAATATTGTAACCAATGTACAGTAAAGAATAAAATAAATAAATAAATAAATAAATAATCGAATGTTATCATTTAATTATTATTATTATTACAGTTTGCTATCAGACAGGCAGCTTAGCTGATATGTCTGATCTCAACAATACTGTCACAATAACAACTATCAGACCCAACAAAATTATCGCAACTTCGATGAATCATTTTGATAATCAATAATCAGACATCTATAGGTAACAAATATTTTACGCAAAACATTGTGCCAAAAATATTTAAATCAGGATTTTACATAATTTTTGCCATATTTGTTGTATTTTTTGACATTTACTTTTAATTCTTGAGCAAAGCCGGGTTTGATACTTTTGAGCGAAAATACATAAAATTATGACTCACTTTATAGAAATTCTTGGTAGCAAATTATTTGTATTTTAAAAGGGTAGAAAAGCTACACAATACTTACCCACGCATATATAACGCTATAATTATAGTAACTATTAAAAAGTGCGTGATTAAGAAGATAAAATAAAATAAAACGTGATTTCAAATATGAAATGAATATTAATTTGCGGACATGCAGTTCGATTGTCATTGTATTATAATAATCTACATAATATTATGTTATATCTATGCACTTGGAACGAAATGCGTGTGTATACATTAGGTGCACTTACATAATATATTATTACGTAAATTTACTTTTATCCATACATAGATCATACAGTTTTGTCGCCTATGAATGATATGTTTTTTTTTATATTTGTCGCGCTTTTTTAACAAATTATTATTCTTTTAATTCGCTGGATTAAAAAAAGTATTATGTTGCTCATTGTTTGCTTTATTATAGTTATATTGTTTGTTGTATTTTGTATACTTATGCGCCTATTCATTGTTAAATATACAATAGTTAATAAAAATTAAAAAAAAGTAATCACGCTGGCCGTTCTTTAAGTTGTATCTTTCTACACATTAATACTAATACTGTAGTTGATACTTGCTGAGATCATTACAGCTGATTTCTAGTGCAATTTCAGAAGATACACATGTGTTCCTTAAGAGTTATTGAAAAAAAAGAGAAAAGAAAGAAGTATATTTTTTTATCTATCTATTTCACACTTTCATGATCGTCAAAAACTTTCATAACGACATAAAATACCTAAGAATTCACCACCTGAAAAAAAAATGTGTTTTTTCCAAGGTGTATTGTATATCATGTTGTATGAAATATTTAAAAATTAATTTGTTTATTTATTTATGAAATATACGGCTTACGCCTTTTTACAATCGACATGAACAAGAAAAGTGGTTAGATGGAAGAAATCACTTTATAGTGATAATCTCGCCACTGCACATCGTCCTAGTTTTTAAAATTCTATATTATTTTGTTAACACTGTTATGTAATGATGATGTGCAAAAAGAATAAATAAATAAATAAAATTATACAGTCTTCAATTGCAAACAATAAAAATTAATCTGAGACAAAAACAACCAAACACAACTAAGTAACATTAATACCTACTCTATTAACAAATAGATATAGACATACCTACTCGTACATTTATTTATTTGATAAGATTTCTGTAAATCTTTATCAATACCATCCCCAAATCTCCCAAATCAGAAGTATTCAGGATACGAACTACATGTCGTCTTTTCCGTATAAATTAATAAAAAGACATTCAAAATGGATGGCAAAGCTCATAATTGAAAATGTTTGATAATTTAAAAAAATGTTTTATATACATGTTTTTTCACAGACATTAGAAACTCAAGATAAAAAATGTACTAGACCTATACAAATAAATCATAAACTACAAATACATACTATTATATTTACTATAATTATAAATAATGAAGCAGTGGACTTTATAATTGTGCAAAAAATATTGGAAAGTATATGCAGTATGCATATAATATAAACTATTATACATTGGCATACCTAATACAAAAAGACAAGTCACGCATATACCAGGAATATACCGTATACTTAATAGTTTTAAGCGAATTTGATTTCGTTTAAAGTAGGAATATAATAATATTATTATTTTAGTTAAAGCTTTACTAAGTATGTGAGTATTATGTATGTGCAGACCTACCTTTACATCCTTTTCATGCAAACAGCCAAGGGGGCAGTGAGCCCAGCGTAATGCGACTAGGGAATACAAAACATTATTATGCACACGCGAGAAATATCACCCATATTGTTATAAACAATGTTCTTTAAATTCTAATAAACAAGTAGATATGTTAAACGTTGCAACTATCTAATATATAAACAATAATATTCAATCACTAAGTTACATGAGTTGCCTCATAAAAAAATAATGTTGAATAAAAAATATTGTTTTTTTAATTGGTTGAAATGTTCACGTAGATAAGTCACTGATTTAATTTCATCATCATCGTCATCTCCCTTTAACGTTCCTCTTGGAAATACTCGAGTGGACTCAACTGACGCAGAGACTCTTCCCACGACATTCTCAGCACTTTGATGTCGTTGTCATAGGAACGGCGTATGTGAAAGAGGAACGTCCAGCCCGTTAGAACCCATTATTACGAATTAACAGTACTCTTTTTGGCTAACTGTCAAAAAACATTCTCGAAACATGACCTAGCCACAACCATATGTATTGCAGAGGCTTCAATGATATGAACAGAATTCAGAGGGAATTCTCACTCAGTATCAGGATGAAATTCTTACTATTAAATGCCTGTATTCCTTAGCTTTTCTACATGGCTGTGATAATATGGCTGAGAAGTTTTGAAAATATGTGTCTTAGAAAGATTTTGGATACTTTGTGCTAGTATAATCCAAATGATTTTATATGCACATCTTTCAATCAATTAAGAATATTAAAACGTTTGTATTGCCACGAACTAAAAAAAAATATTTGATTTTCAATAGCTGAACAGTCCTCGTAGGGTTCTACTCTGTAAAACAATAAATCTCACAGCATATTTTAAGTTAGTTTAGTTTACCAGTCGTTTTTGGCTTTTATCTCTTCTGGATCTCGGTTGATGATATTCAATAGCCTTGATCTGCCGAACTATCTCCTAAAATAAGTCTGTAGACTTCGTTATTGGATGCGGTGTGTTGTGCTATACAGCCTATAAGAAACTACATGTCATCTTAGTCATCTAACCCATACTTCCTCTACTTTATTGTTCAGTAAAAACAAGCCTTCTTGTCACAAGAATCAAACGAAACTTAGAATTTTGAAGTAATATGAAGTAAGAAATGATGTCATGTCTACCCAGTGTATATGTCTTATTGCTTAATTTTTCAAATCTAACTGTAATACAGTCTGATAAGAGCTACCGAGTGGTCTCAGCTTCCTTTTTGCAGAATCTAAGACTGCTATTTTCTTCAAGCCTGAATATCCGTTTATATAAACCATGCTATCTTAAAAGCATATTGCACATTTTTGTCAATAAAATTAAGAATTTAATATTAATTGAATAAATTTCAAAGATAAAGAGGGAGCTTTAAATTATAACTTCAAAGAGACTTCAATCATAAGAATCAAGTTGTTCGTTTCTGTATAAACTTTAAAAAGTATCATGTGCTAAAAGGTATGTACAAACATAGGAGTAGTATTTTATGAGAAAGACTGCATTGAAGTAGTAAATCTTAACACGTTTCAAGTGTTTCCTTAACGTCAGGAGTGTCAAGTGAAATGCCAGCTCTGCGCCACTGCTGTTGGCGAGGCGAGCTATCGGACATACCGCTAGTATTTAGGAAATACCTACGTGTATATTATATTTATATACATTTACCTACATTACTATAACGAGACAGGGGTGTTTAATAATTTACACATTTCCTGATATAAAATTCGTGCAGAATATTTACCTACGCTTCTTTATTTAGAATGTTGAAATATGTGTCATAAGAAAGAGATACCGCTGTTAAAATCAAACCAACTTATGACAATCAAATATTTATTTTATTAAATTCATTAAAACAATTACATTTTATTAAATTCATTAAAAAGGAAATCTTAATATTGAAAACAGGTGACTTAACAAAAAAAAACGTAATAGAAATAGATATTCGCCAGCTAAACTACAAAAGTCATTTAAAACTTTTCGATTTTCGAAGAGGAAACACTATGAAAGTTCATTTTAATTTAGATAATAAATATTTAAAGAAAAAACACTGTATACTTTCATTTAACCCTCTGCAACTGAGGTGGCTTTTTAGTTATTATTCTGCTGAGGAGTGGTCTGACAGACACTCATTTTAAGTTCCATTATTGCCATTATTTAAAAAGATTTGATTTTTTTTTTTAGTTTTTTGTGAGTATTTGACATGTATGCAGACACCATTTGAAAAAATATGGTTTAAAAAAACTTATATTAGAAATTACAAGATATTTATTAATGCTAATAAAAAATCACCATTTTTTTGAGAACAATTTATAAAAATTAATTAAATGAAAAAAACACATGAAATAAAAAAAGTAAGTAGAAATTTGTTTTCTGTTAACTTTTGTTATAATGTAAAAAAATAATAAAAAAATCGTTAGAGCGTTTTCTCTAAAAATTGGCTTCAAAGTACGTCCTCTCATTCCTGGTAAATTTGTGCCGAGCATTGTAGGCAGACATGTTTTTTGCATGCATAACGAGTAAATTTGGTCTTCCTTTCAATTAAATCGCACTCTTTAATCTTTCTTTTCAATTCACTCGTAAAAATTCTGCACAATATTCTTTCACACGATGTCCCAGATTCGTTTTGTTCAGGGGCAGTTGGGAAATCTCGTCCTAAGTCATGATTGCGCAATTCTCTCGGCAATTTTTCATTATACACCCGCTGTGTCATAATAGGAAAGCAAGGCCTCAAATGAAATTTGCTCTCCATTTATTGAAAAAATTTTTTTTTATTGAAGTGATGTTAGGTAGACTCTATGAATTTACTGAGCTGATGTATGTGAGACACTATGAAAAAATTACTATGTTACTGACGTTAGGTCTAACAGACCCATCATTTATTACTGACGTGAGGTATGTCAGACACCCATCAGCTATAGATCCACACATGTACTCACCACGGCCGTCGTTACTGTACTGATGATTAAAAGAACATAAATTAGGAAGCTACTGAGCGAAACGGGAAGATAGGACTCAAAATGGCAACGTTGTTGCAAAAAAAAGATTTCGCGGTGTCTGACAGACCTCACGTCAGTTGCAGAGGGTTAAAATTGTTATATTATTAAAAGCTTTTCGGACATACGTCCATCTTCAGTAATAATTACTTATAATTTATAGTAAAGTTATAAGTAATTATTACTGAAGATGGACGTATGTCCGAAAAGATTTTAATAATATAACAATTTTAAATGAAAGTATACAGTGTTTTTTCTTTAAATATTTATTATCTAAATCATTTAAAACTATAAATTAAAGAAATATTTTTTCTTACTTCATCGAAAATACCTATTCTAGGAGAAATACATAATGTATACTTTAATAATTTCTCTCCGACCACGTCATCTGAGATCAGTATTATAATTTCCAGTATGAAGAACAAGCAGTGTGAGTTGGATCCGATACCAACATGGTTGTTGAAGAGGTGCAGCAAACATTTGCTGGTTTTCTTCGTCCATGTTATAAATTCTTCAATTAAAACATCCAGTGTGCCTATGACCCTGAAGGCTGCTCTTGTGACACCCATCTTGAAGAAGCATAATCTCAATCCCGATGATGAGGCGAGTTACAGACCTGTCTCAAACTTGCCGTTTGTTGCTAAATTGTTGGAGAGAGTAATCTTAAACAGATTTACTTCATATTTGGATGATAATGATCTGTGGCCTGAGAAGCAGTCGGCCTACAGGAGGCGTCACTCAACAGAAACAAACTTAACCAGACTGATCTCTGATATAACCACATACAATGAGCGGGGAAGGCTAACTCTTCTGTGTCTCTTGGATATGAGCGCAGCTTTCGACACTGTGGATCATGGACTGCTGCTGTTGAAGTTGAGGGACAGGATCGGTGTTGAGGGTCCTGCGCTTATGTGGTTCCGGTCATACTTGTCGGATAGAAAGCAGAGAATCTGTTTTGCTGGAAGGAAATCTGAGGAGCGGCTATTGGCTACTGGCGTCCCGCAGGGCTCCATCCTGGGACCGTTGCTGTTCATCCTGTACAATGCGGAGATTGAAAAAGTGGTCAAGTCCTATGGTTTGCAAATGAGTGCTTTTGCTGATGATGTGCAAGTGTATGGAGGTCGCATAGAGGTCGGTGGTGAAGGGCAGCTTGAGATGGTTTTCTCCCAATGTGTTGATGGTATTTATAAGTGGTTGTCTATAAATAAATTGTGTTTAAATCCAGATAAAACAGAGTTTTTGTGGCTGGCATCCAGTAGGAGACAGAATCTAATACCAAATAATGATATTACTGTTGTGGGCAGCTCCATAAGACCTGCAACGTCAGTCAAACTTCTGGGAACCATAATAGACAGCTCGCTGTCTTTTGAGAAGCACATAAGTTCTCTTATCGGTGCCTGTCACTTTCAGCTGCGGCAAATTGGGATGATAAAAAGGTGTCTCACATTCGATGCTAAGAAGTCACTAATTGTGGCTCTGGTAATATCCAGACTAGACTATTGCAAAAGTATTTTAGTGGGACTACCTGCTGGTCAGATCGATAGGCTGCAGTCAGTTTTGAAGTCAGCTGCACGTGTTATCTTTGGAGTACAAAGGTGTACACATATGACTCCACTTTTGAGGGAACTTCATTGGCTACCAGTGGAGGCTAGAGTGCAGTACAAAGTGTGTATGTTAGTTCTTGAGATCTGCTCAGAGTGTGTCCTTGGAGTTGGTAGCTCCGCAGAGGAAAATTTAACAAATTACGGGGATAGAGCCTTTTCTGTGGCGGGACCCAACCTCTGGAATGGATTACCTCTTGAGCTTAGGCAAGCTGCAGATCTTAAGACATTCAGAAGGGACCTAACAACTTTTTATTTTACTAATTACTTTTAAATATTGCATTTTGTTATACATTCTTGACTTTTTGTATTCATTTTGTTATATTGTATTCTGTTTTACATAATTGACGTGGATACATGTTGTATCTAAAATATTTGTAACTCAATGTAGTATGGAACTTCTGACGTGGATACCTTAATATATCCGAGATTTCTCATTTATGTATGTATTTATCTATATTTATAATATGACGTGGATTAGAGGGTATCTTTTCCCGGATTATTTTTGTTCCCGGGAAATTTTAAAATGAATTTCCCGGGATTCCCGGGAATCCCGGGAAATTCATTTTAAAATTTCCAAATATTCAATTTTTAACAAATTTGGTATAGAAACTCTCATAACTTGTTGACCCTTGCAAACATTTTGATTTGATAAAAAAAAGAAAATTTTTGTTACCAATATAAGTAATTTGCTTAAAAAAAACTAAATAGCTGACTGACGAGATTTATTTAGGTACTCTATGTTATATCAAAATAAAAATTGTTTACAAAATATATAAACTTTTAATTTTTGATCATCCTATCAAGCAAAAAAATGTTATGGATTTTGGCAAAGCTTTTTAAAGATTTTTGACTTTAAAAAATGAGAAATTTCGACAAAAAAAGATTTTTTATATCGGTTAATATCCATGAATAAAACAAAAAAAATGACAGTTGGCTGCACTAATATTTTTAAAACTATCTAATTTTTCGAAATATGTTAAAAAAACATGAAAAATTGTAGGATTCTTATACATTGTCGGCCAAACACACCTCCGATTTCGAATTATATTTAGAATAATTATGCTTCTTTCAAATGAATACATTGAAGCTATAATTAAGTTTTTTTTTATAGTATAACACTTATATTGGTAATTAATATTATTTTTCCTATTTTCATATCAAAATATTCGTCAGCTTCTACAAGTTTATCACGACTATTACAGTTAACTAAACAAAGATTTCGGTATCGGTATGGCAATCTGCATGACTAATAATTTGTATTTTTTCCCGGGAAAGGTTTCGTTTTTTTCCCGGGAAACGGGAAATAAAAATTAAAGGGTTTTCCCGGGAATTCCCGCCCGGGAATTCCCGGGAGTAACCCTCTAACGTGGATGTAATGTCCTAGAATTGATGAATTGTACAGTGTCCTTGAGGTGCTTTAGCACGTAAACGACACTTTAATATTGTCCAATCGTAAAAATAAATGGGAAAAAGGTCGACATGATAAGATATGCTGACGACATAGCACTGCTCGCAGACTCCGAGATGGAGCTGAACAAAGCCTTAGGAAAAATGGAAAGTATTCTGTTGTCAAAGTACAACATGAAAATAAATAAAGAAAAAACAAAATGTATGGTCGTTGGAAAAGAGGAAGCGACTGCGAACATTGCCTTAAATGGAGTGAGCATCAAACAAGTAAGTGAATTCGTGTACCTGGGCAGCAGAATAAACCAGGATGGACGCTCCAAAGCAGAAATTGTAAGCAGAATAAACCAGGCAAGGATTGCCTTCAACAAAAAATCGAAGATTTTGGAATCCCCAAATATCGACTTAAGCGTAAGGAAGAACCTTACTAAAGCCTTTGTATGGCGCATTCTGCTTTATGCTTGCGAGACATGGACCATCAGCAAGAGTGAAAGCGGACGGTTAGCGGCCTTTGAAATGTGGTGCTACAGACGCATGCTTAAGATCCATTGGTCGGAGCACGTCGAAAACGAAGAAGTATTAACCAGGGTAGGCGAAAAAAGGCAACTCCTTAAGAGAATCAGCCAACAACGAGCTAACTGGATTGGCCACAACATCAGGCACCCAGGACTACTCATCGCCATCGCGGAGGGTAAGACCGAGGGAACAAATGGGAGAGGCCGACCAAGAGACGCATATACGGACCAACTGAAGAGGGATTTGAACTGTGGCTCATACGTAGAGCTGAAAAGACTGGCTGAGAATAGAAACGAATGGAGAAGAAAAACCAAACTCGTTGCAGACCAATCCAATGGATTGTAACTCATTATATATATATATATAATTATAATAATACTGTTAAATTTCCAACACAGTTTTTTTAATCATCGATATCTCAAATGATAGCTGTTTATGGATTTTAAAAATGTTAAAGACTAATCTATCGATCCCATAATTATTTGGAACTGTAAAACAATATAACAAACTCTTTTTATTCATTCGTTCATAACATCAAAGCATTTTTCAAAAGTGGGGTAGAGAAATGACTAAACGCATGTAAATTGTGTAATCTGTCTTCTTCATTCATTACAAAGAGTGTTTAACATTTACTTACTTAACAGAACCTACAAAATCTTTTTGTAAAGAGTGGGAGAGCTATTATTTGAAAATTTAAATATACCTTTGAAAGTTAAAATATACCTATTATTTTATTCAGTTCCGTCGTCCCGGGCGTCCCTCTTTCACAATACACCGTTCCTATGCCAACGACATCAAAGCGCAGGGAATTTCGTGGGAAGAGATGACGCGATTGGTACAGAGACGCTCTGATTGGAGGAGGCTGGTTTCAGCCCTGTAGAGAAGAGAGGAGTGTAGAGGGCGATGATGATGATTATTATTTTACATGTTTATTCTATTCTCTCAAAAAATGGCGATTGGATTAAAAAAATCGTAGAAAAAATAGCCACCTCAGATGATGAGCAAGGAATGATTTGGAAAAACACCTGGTTATTGAATAAAATTATAAGAACGTGACTTTAAACTTAAGGCTTTTAAAGCTGATTGGCACATATTTTTTTAAATAAATATTGCTTGCTTCATGATTATAGCCAGATTTTATATAATTTATTTCGAAGAGATGATAAATGTTTTAGAGTCTGCATTGTTTTATGCAACCTCTACAACATTTTTATATGAAACAATTGCACACATTCGTAATAATCCAGGATTTTGACCGATGTTATTGTAATACACTGTTTACTTCAAATACAAGAATACAATATAAAAAAAGTTAAATTGTAGGTTTCATAAATCATAAGTGTTTGTTTATTTTAGAAGTTTGAATTATAATTATGTTTAACCGACTTTTTGCAGATTCGAAACTTAAATTCATTGCCAAATATTATTGGGACAATTTATTGAACATAAGTAACAAACACATTATAAGATTTATAAATTTATCAAATAATATAATGTTGTATTGATTACTTCCAAAAAACTTGTATAGATCTCTCTGAATGTTGGTTACTATTTTTCAGTCTTTTAAGGATTTATATTTTTTTACAAAATCTACATAATATTTGATAACAAGAACCTATTGCATTTTATAATGAAATATACATACAGATTTTTATTACTTAAACAAAATAAAAAGCTTTCTAATATCATTAAGTTAGCATAAGTTTTCATTATTTCATGCTTAATTTAGATTTTCTTTTTTTCTATTTAACTAGTGAATTGTATTTAATATATTAATGCATTCTATGTTTCCTAAAGAAAATGTGAATTTTTGTAACTGTTTTCAAACTCTTGACAATGTTTTTTATTTTTACGGTTGTGAGGGTAGGTTGTAAGCAATTGATGGTTGGTTCATTTGAATGAAAGTTTGAGCATACCTACACTTCACACAACAGCACAACTAACAACGTACGTAGTCTTTTGTTGAATATTACCTGACAATTACCAACACTTTTTCATTTAAGTGTACAGGTTCAACAAGTTTTCTATAAAATAAGTGTCTGCTTCTTACACAATATGTTAAAAAAATAAGACTAGCGAAATCTCAATACAAAACAAAATTTTGAGATAAGCTTCTCAGTAACAGGTGGATTGAGTTTACCAATAAGTACTCTAGGCACTCTAATAAAAGTGCCAATGAAACTTATATCATAACTTAGTTATGATTTTTCTGCAATATTCTATCAATTTGTTCTCTTTTTGTATATTGTAGAAAACGAAATGCTTATTAGTATTATTATGTGCGAGTCATACAGCTAGAGTGTAACGAAGAAGATTTTCGTAGCAATATAATTGCTTTGTGTTGTGATGAGGAATCGTCGTATTAGGAGTAGGGGCACATCGTGACGTTGCGGAATGGTGTTGTCATCATTGGAAGATGTTGGATGATTCTCCGCAGCAGAGCCTCCGCGAGGAGCAGCATGGGGGAGTGTCTCGCCAGGCCCCACCCCGGGGGGCGGCGGAAGCTCCCGAGCTTTTCCGAAGGCTGTGGCGCCCGCCCTCGGTCATATGGCTCCCGCCTGCGGTCCGCCCGGCCAGTAGGTCCGTATCCTTTTGGCTGACCGCATGCCTCGGTGTTTTGCTTCGTTGCTATACTCGTCTTTGTAATTTGTGCTAAAATAACTCGCTGCTACCCCTTTCCCCGACCCCGCCGCGGCCATTCCAACCCGTGGCCGCTTCTTCATATCCATAATATCTTCCGCTACGGTCGATTTTAAAACTTTTCATTACAACTAAAAACTTTTTCCGCATATACTGCTTCTGCCAGTGAGCTTTCCTCAGTTGTCGCTTGATAGTGTCAATTATTCGTGATCCCCTCTAGTGACAATCAGCTGTTCTATACCATACACTCAATTGTTCCAAACAAACAAAGTGTCATAAATACTGTCCACCATAGGGTAACCTTAGAAGGAGGAGAAACGAGAGCGAGAAAGAAACACAGCTGTTGATCTTCATATAGGTTTGTATCATATTTTTACATCTCACTCTGTAAACTTCATATTGTATCAAAACATTCACAATAAAAAATATTAGCATTTCAAATGTTTAGATACTGCAATAAACATTAAAATCAAACAAGATTTATGAATACAGGCTAAAAGGCAATATAAAGTATATGTTAAGAGGCTTCTTTTCAATTAAATAAAAAAATATATCACCAATCCAAAAAGAATGCTTAAATTTCTCGACAAAAAATACTAAATTTAAATATGTTTACTGCTAGGAACAGAGTCAGACTTAGAACAATGTTTTTGTTTTTAAAACACAATACACTCATTCATAAAAAAAACTTTTTACTTAAGTAATAGAATTCCATAATTGAATAAATTAATTTTGACCTGAAGAGTCTTCTCTCGCGTTTGCTAAATTAAAGTATTATAGAACAAGTAATAGAATTCCATAATTGAACAAATTAATATTGACCTAAACAGTCTTCTCTCGTGTTTGCTGAATTTTAATTAGTATTATGGAACGAAAAACTTGTTGTCTGTTTTACACAATTAAATAAATTAAAGAGAGATATATTATTATCCCTTGAAATACTCGTAAGTTTAAATAATTAAAATCGCAAACGAATCAAGAAAAATGTATGAAACATCATAACATGAATGTGTAAAATTTACCTCATGTATAACAGTACTTACTATGCAAATTTTATGAAATTCAATCATGATTTCTGTAGAACTTTTCTACTGATGTGAACTTTTTAACTATAGCATGTTATATCAGTTAGAACTTACCTACCCGCAAAGTATTACCAACTTCCCTACACTCCACTATTTGGCCTTAACTTCCCCCTGTTCCGTCTACCCTACCCATCAGCTACCCAGTAGGTAGCTGTCCGTCAAGAAAACTTTTTACCTCTTTACTTAGTAGCTACCTTCTCTTGAACCTCTTCTTAGATCAGGTTTATCAAAAGTTTTCCAATATAAAACGTTCTTATTTATGTATCAGAACATGAAGTTTACAAGTGAGAATACCCAAGAATACTACTTAATAATATACGTCAGTGTTATCAAAACACAATAAATATTGAAATTATTAATACTAAACTTTGATAAACTGCCTTTCTGACTACTACTATATGATCACGGCATATCCCACAAGTGCAGTTACCAGCAGATAATTGCATATAATAAACATGCAAACTGTCCACTCCGTACCGACAAAAAAATAGACATTCAGATGGGTGTCACACCATGTCGTTAAATTTAAGGTGTAAAATGTCTTTTTTTGTAAATTTTATTGATAGCTAAATGTAAAAAACTACATTATAGTAACAAACTAACCGTATGGACTGGTGTATTTTGTGCTGTTTTATATATTTAGTTTAATAAATCAGCATAAGACATTTACCATATTCTGTTAAGCGATGTGGTTTGCAGTCCATCCTGATTATTTTGTATATATTTTTGTACTGCTTTGTCTACTTTTTCTTCCTCATTTGATCGAATTGTTATCTTTTTTAAACACTATTGTATACCTGCATTAAATTACTTACTTTTAACATGTTAAAAGCTTTAAATCGAATTTAAATTGTTGAAAATAAAATTAATAAATATGAACACGCAGAGAGCGATATGCATACTCATTACACGCAATAATGAGTATTCCATGTATTTCACTAGTGGGTGACACCGAGATGATAAAAGCTATTGATAATATTCATATAAGTATATTCGCTTTCATAAACTTTTGCTCCCATCGTCAGTCACGCTAGTCTCTCGCAAAAATAATAGAGTCTATCGAAGTCTTAAGATAATATCAAGTAGGATTACTATATGTTGATTTAATGTTTACTCACAACAAATTCATTGATAATTTTATGAATTTTCAATATTTTAATATTGACATTCGATGAAAATCTTTCATGCTATTTCGAAGAAAGAAATAAAATTGAAAACAATTTTTCTATCTCTTTATTATTTTCGTAGATTTAAAATAATAATATATTTTTTCTCCTAACTTTCCATTTTTGTTGTCGTTTCTATGAAAAATCTATTTGTTTGCCATTTTGATTTCGGAAATAGACGCAACACAGAGAGCATCCATTTTATTACATTATTTTTTTTTTTAATACGGCAAAGCTGTAGCGGCATTTTCATGAAACCTTTCGTGTTAGTTGAACTGAAATGGAATGCAACCCTTTTGAATTCTGCTGAATAAATATAAAACAAATAAACAAAATAATATGTATAGTACGTTAAAGGTATTAAATTACGAAACCAGCACAAAAATTGTCTAAAATATTCAGTAAAAAATATAATAGAATTTCTGAAATATCCATTTTATTCACCGGTATAATTATTTTAATATTAAATTCATTGAACGAGCACAAATAACTACATTGTAGAATTAAATATTGATGTGAGTTTTCATATTATTTTATTGTTTCAATAATGAAATAAATAATGAGTTTATTGTTATGGTATAACGTGTTGTAAATGTACATACCCTTTTCAGGAATGTTCAAGACCCAAAATCGACTAATTGGACGTCATGAAACAATGTGGTAAGGTTGTGATATTATTTTTAAAAAGAAAGTTGAATAGAAAAAAATAAAATTGGATCCCGAGTATTTCTATAAATCTTACATACACATTTTTATCATACACTTCGTTTAAAATATTTATCATTATAGACACCTACCTATTTATCATATTTTGGGGTGTATCTTTTACAGACATTAGAAGGATATAAAATTGAATATTTTCTTAAAAGCAGGCTTAAAGCAATGACCTAAGTATTTATAAGATATTTCATTATAAAATTCATACTGAAATAGGTCAGGGAAATTTAAAAAATGAGAAAGTTTTTGTTGTTTCTTATTTTTTTTTTTTTTTTTTATTTAATTGGTAACAAATATAATATACAATAGAAAAGAAAACAAATACAATTTACGAGTCACGCCAAATCAAAAATGATTTGTCGGCGTGTTCTCTTACAGGTTCAAAATATACTACATAACGAAAAAAAAAAAATATATCAATCTATACAACTTACAATTAAACAATTAATTACTAGTTATAAATAAATCCACACTTTATCAACCAATCCTTGACTAATTTTTTTGCAATGTTTTTACTCTTGCATTTCTTAATAGATGCCGGCATCATATTAAGTATTTTTGGCACGTTATACTCCAATGTTCTTTTTCCGTACTTATTATTGAATTTTGGCACTACATATCCTTCATTAAATTTAAATCTAGTGTGATGCAAATGACGCGGTTTATCTTTATACTCGGTTTTCGAAAACTGGTCAAGAACAATTCTCTTTTTATCTTCTCTTCTGGGTCAGAAATATGAAAAAGCTCATAATTTCATTGATTACCAGAGCCTTTAAATAAAAAATCATCCACAATTATCATTTACCATAAGTTTTTCACCCATTTTTTAAGACTTTTTGTGCTATTAAGACAACTTAACATGATTTAACTGCATTTTGAAAGAAAATTTTGATTTGTTCTCTTTTGTATTTGTGTAATATGTACAAAAAATAGAAAAGAAAATAATAATATTTCACTGGTAGAATGTTTAACTTCTATTAAAGCTGTGATGAGATATACAAAATATATTATATACATATATTATATATTATATATTGTATATTTTATATACCTTTACATAGATATCTTCATTTCAGAAGCAAAAAAAATAGTAAAAACGTACATATAAATACAAGTTTTTATGTCAGTAGGTATTAGTGAAAAAACAACTAGAATTTTGAATTTGTTCTCTCATAAAATATCATTAATAAAATTGGACTTAGTGAGGTAATGTAAACTTTTGGAGTAAGAGATTTAGTTATTTGAGGTCGCCACGTGAACAGTTGAAAGTTCAATAAAATGTATTAAGTGTGTATACTTTTAGTGCCTTTTCGTGTTTTATCTACGAACATATTTTCCACTTTTCTCGGTTTTGTTTCAATAATACTCAACCAAAGCCGCTTTGATAAAAGTATAATCCTATGGAAGTATACCCACCTATAAATAAATTAAAAGTATATAAAACGATTTAAAAAAAAATACCAACAATAAAATAACGATATCAACAATCCTATGAAATGTTAGAAATAATTAAATATGATATTTCTACTAAAAATGGAACTCATGAATGAATAAAACATTCATATAATATTGTTGGACAAATAGTCGCCTTTTTTCAGTTCACAATATTCTCCATAGCCCTTTTTATAATACACTGTTTTCCCGTCCAAAATCAATGAAATCAGAATATTGTTGAAGAGAGAACTGAAATTTTTTCTGATATATGAAATAATTCGGGCTGTTATTGATGTATACGAATCTCTAAAAAAAGTGTCTGAATGAGCTACGAGACAAAACAATTAGAATTTTAATGAAGGTTTCTTATTTTAACACTCTAGTTAGCACAGTATGTATGCAGAATATGTAGATATGTGTATGTATAGTATATATATATAAGAAATGGATATGAATAGATGGTGCATAATCTACACGGCATTACCCAGGCTAGAATGGTTGCATCGTAGCGCCTTAAGCCTATTACATGATCAGAGAAGTGGATAAGCACTGCAATATACGTGTGTATATACGTAATAACCATTTCGGAGCCAGGAGGATTTATTCACGTCTATCTGTGTAATACACTCATAGGTACACGGAAACATATTGACTTACTGAACCATATCATAAAGACAATGCGATTTCATTGGAAACATTTTGCATATCGGATTTTCAATGTGTGGGTATTTGCACACAAAAGATAAAATTGTAATAATAACAATAACAGTGATGGATTTTCATTTATTTGAAATATTTTATTTTAGATTTGATATTACGATATTCGCGTTGTGTGAAATATTAAACACGAAATAATGGATTTGTTTATGATACCGTCGATAAAATTTGAAAGGATTACAATATATTATTGATTGATCTGATTATGGCAAACAAATAAACCGAAACAACTACAGCAATTTATCAATTTTCAATATGGAATTTCGGAAATTAATTATAAAAATATGCTACAGCAATATTATGAAAAAATCAACCGGACAATAAACATCTATCTGCTGACTCTAAAGGAATTGTATAGAAATATCTACGCTAAAATACATAAAATGTATATAGCTGAAAATAAAAATATATTTTTCAAATACCTAATAATTTATTTATTTTATTTATTTTCATCAATATACGGCGTGAGCCTTTTACATGTTAAACAACAGTATAATAGACAACAAATACAAACATACACGATAATCAGAAATCACAAGTCAAATATAAAATATTTAAATTATATAAAGAGTAATAAGTTATATAAAGCCAAAAAAGCAGTCAAAAATAAAACAATGCGAAACAGAAGTAAATATAGAGTAATTAATTAATATCAAGTCAAAAAATAAAATAATATTAAACAGAAGTCGATGGGAAACAATAGGTCTACGGCAAATAAATATATTATGAGAACCTTGATTTTGCCGATAAATATACATATCTTATGCAACGTACTATTTGAACCTTCATAAAATAAAAAATAAATAAAAAAGTCTGTCTTTAAAACCCATTCTAAGTTATTTAATAATTTGGATAAGAAGTTTTCATAGTAAGAGCAATTATATACGGCAGAAGTATTAACATATACCTAATATATTTCTGTGAAATGACTGATCATGAACTAACTTAGGTAGGTAATTTATGATACATTGATAAATATTTATGGTAGGTAGGTAGTTTATGAAATATTTATCAATATACCATAATCTACCTTCCAACCATTTTATAAAACCACATCAGCAAAATAATGCGGGTATGGGAAATTGATAGCAAAATATAGGATTTATACACTAATCCCATGTTATGTTTTTCCTAGTTTTTCTCCGATAAAATATATCCTCTATATTTAATATGAATGTTCACAATATTGATCATTTAATTATAAGTTGCATATTTTTTAAACGTATGGTATGAGCTTAATTTATAAACTATGACATTATAAATTTGACAAATAACATTAAACGTCTTGTGACTTTTTTGATAACCAACGGCTCCACAATATTTAACCGCATGAGTGCTAATTACAACAATAACAATAGATAATCGTCTATATATTGATGATTAGCACTCAAATACTTAAAAAAATATATATAAATAAAATGAATAGAAGGAATAATAGATGTCAAAAAATGTTCGAAAAGGAAAGCTAGGAAGTTAGGAAGAAATATAAATTAGACAGTTATTCAACGAAAGCGAAGTAAATGAACTTTTTAGTTACTAAATGAAGTGAATCTCACATACTTCCATGGCATATTCATTGGCTTGGGTAGATATCTTATTTTATTGATGCATTAATCTTTTAAATATATTATAAACCTTTGATAGTAATTCTAAAATAAGTCCCTTCTCTTAATACTGACATTTATTTTAAAATTCACAACTATATCTATAGTTAAAATAACTGTATATCGAATGAAACTATAAAATATCACACATAAAGAGTCGGTAGCATTTTATTACACGATAATATTAAAAATGTGTAAGTGATATCCGAAGACACGTAGTTGTACGGTAACGATCCATCATAGAAAGTAATCTGATCGAGGATATAATATTATTATAGATGCTTGCTGATACTCAAGGAGATTTTTCAACTTTGTATCACGATACTGAAATTACGGGACATAAAAAATGGATAATCATATTTAATAATAAAATAAAACTATCTCGATCTCTAAAAACTTGAGTCCAGTGTTCAACTTGCATATTGTGAACATTAAATCAATAATATTACTAAACTATCTCAATAATATTATATATTGATTAGATAATGGCAGTTTCTGAAAATTCTAACGAATGTTTTAACGTTCACAAACTACCAGTATCGAAAGCAAAGTTAACTATTGCACTTGAAAATGACAGGATATCTGTTGATTCGTGGGTCACGCATAGAACAAATTAATATTAGTGACATTGTCAAAGTTTTTGAAATTTCAAAAAAAAAATCACAATAACTAACATGAACCTACCTAAAAAAATTATAATACCTGTATTTGAAGACAATCTCGCTTTAGCAGTAATTTTTGTTGTGCATATTTATTATTGAATTTGAGTTTACTCAGAATATTTTCGTAAGCGATTATTTATTATTCCATCGTTTTTTTGAAAATCTACTACCGACAAATTAAAACCAGTTAATACTTTAAACTCATAATAATAAAAAAAACAATTTAACAAAATAATATACATCGACGGGACCTGACTATAAGGGTATTAATCAAATGAAAAGGTATGGAAATAAAAAAAGAGGGGAATGTCGGGTAATTTGTGTACAGAGGTAATTGATTGACCTGTTGTTTAACGTTTAATAACTGTCCCGTCGAATCGATCACCATTATTCATTGGTTGTTGTGTAATGTATATCCACCTCTACATACTTATACATATTATGTAGATACAATTGCTTGCAGTAGATTGATACTAAACTAAACGCCACCGCGTTAATATTGTTGCTATGTATCCTTAATTTTCTTCTAAATATAAACATGCTTATTTGCTCTTGTATTAAGGAGAGTTCACGCCGACCCCAACAACTCTGACGCACGTTAATTTCCTTTTTTTTTAATTCATAAGCAGTAAAGAATAAAGTATGTAGTACTTGCACTGAGCAAGTATGGACGTTCTTTTGAAGATTGCGTGAAAACTAGTTTTTTTTGTTGTTGTAGAAATCCTTAGACGCTTTGATTTATCAACGAATGTAACGCAAATTAACGGATTAAAATTAGATCTCCTGAATCAATAGAACTATCAATTAATTGTTAGGTATTAATCAACAAGTAACCGTTGACGTTGTCGATAAAGTTTCCAAGCTGAAATGGCAATGGGCTGGTCATGTGGTAAGACGAGAGGATGGCAGATGGACTTTTAGAATTCTTGAATGGAGGCCGTGGGAGGACAAAAGAAGCGTAGGAAGACCCCAAAAAAGATGGGTTGACGATATTGTCCAGATGATTAGAAAACTGTAGTATCGTGTTGCTCGATATAGAAAAGTGTGGAAAAGTTTTGAAGAGGCTTTTATCCAGCAGTGTAGAGAAGAGGGCTTGCAGTAATCAATAGACACGAAGTAAAAATTATGCAACACTTTTACATAATTTTTGGCGTAAATTAATATTATAGTTATATGAGACTATAAACTAAATCCTATTTTTTATTCGAACAACTAACAAGCTTGTGTTGACAATGTTAGAAGTAAGATTATTCGAACTCGGGATCTTTTAATTGAAAGTCTCAAAATTCTCCATCAAACTTCTACCAATTCATATCACATTACACAAGATAGGTATAAACATTGTGATTTCATGATAGAAGACACTAGTACGAGGTTTTAAGATGAGGACGCTGTATGTAATATTACCTACTCCTGCTTACATATAATATCTCTCTGTATATTGTGGCATATGCCACAAGTGAGATAGTCAGTCAACTCTTTAGATATATCAGTTTTAACTTCAAAATATATTTTTGGTAAAATATTTCGTCCTTTGTATGTCATATTTATGTACCAGAAACACCGTACATGGAATTATTATGGCATAATAAAACTTAATATTCACAATAATGTTATGTTAGTAAGCATAGGTATTTAATTTTAATAAAGGCGTGAGTTTGTCAGTTAAGTAGCATTAATAAACCTTCATCATAAAGTTTTACGCAGAGAAACATTTTTTAACAACTTTTAACATTATGTTCTTTTTGTTTTATAGAGCTAATAAATATGATTATTTACGTTTGGCTCGGAAAAAAGTAAGTTTCGGAGAAACTTCAATGAAACATTAGGCTTGGACATGTTGAACGAATGGATGGTAAAGAGGATATTCTTATTTGATAAAAGGGTGGAAGAAAGGCATCCGAGAACTACGTGGATTGATTTGTGGATTAAAGTCTCAAGAACGGGTGTGTGTTGTTCGTGCGAAATCGACGTGCGTGCAATTGTACGAATGTAGAAGAAGAGAAAGAAGTATCTTAATATAGACCTGTATAACGTATCATTCTCTCTACCTACCCCACTTGGGATACGGCGTAAAGGTGTACAAAGGTAGTATAGTATGGTGTAGTACAATGTAAAAATAGGCTTGTAGAACATATAAATAAATACAAAGTCAATCTAGAGGAAACAACCTCTATAAAAAAAAACTATATCTGTAATATGGGGGCTTTGTGGTTTCTCCGATATGGAACAAATGTAATTACTGGAGGTAGTTTTAAATAAGACCGTCCACAGCGGCAAATTTGTTAGAACTAGTTTGACCATCCCTGATGAGAGTTCTCATAAGAGAGTTAATGTTTTGATTATTCCTCAATTTTGTTTTGTAATATAGTTTATTAACTCAACATTTTCTGACGATGGCAGAGGAAACTTTCGAAAACCGGCTCGTAATTTAATTAAGTCGCAAGTGGATTCACTAAATATTTTTTTCATTTTAATTTCTTTCTTTATTGAACTTCTACAATGAACGATAATCTAAACTTTAAACACAAATTGTGTGTAAAGGGACTCAGATGAAACAGGTACGACTACTAGAACTATGTAGGCTATCATAAGGTTTTATTAACTATTACATAAATCAGAAGTATCACCTCTGGAATTATACAAAATTCTTATTTAGTAGACCCGATATAATTATTTCTATTTGGCCTTGGATTGAGAAGATTAAAGCTCTTATTATATTTGCTCGGGCGAACGATATGTTTGCATGAAACGCTCTAGTATTTTTTTCTTACGCTTGGTTACTTGTTTATTTTGCTATTACGTCCGACATTTTTCTTTTCCAAATAAACCAAATGACATTTCGTCCGAGACACAATTATGTTTCCCCCAAAGATATCCCAGTTGCCCCCCATCGACATTCCCAATTCCGTCTGGGCCGTGTGGGGTGCGCGAAACCCCAGCCCGGATTACTCGAGGGTTTGAGGTGCCATCTTGGGAAATAAAACCCGACCGGCGTATGTGTATGCGGGAATTTTATTTTCCAATATAAAGGTAACGCGCCTTCGTAAGTGAATTAGGAATTACTTATTCATTTAACTATACTCCCGGCTTCCTCCAATCCTCCCGACTGCCCCTTTATGGCCGGACGGGGATGCTTTCGTTTACAGCAGCTCACACTGCCTACCTCCAGTTAATATTGCCTTATACAAAGACATCTTACATAGTTTCTACTATTAACATTCTCATCCCATACTATACTATATACCTATTAAACTCTCTCCACTCATTCTCAAACTCACATCATTTTGTATATTCGCAACATATGTAGGTATGTGTGTACTATTTAAATACTTGTATCGCTTCTTTGATATTGGAATCTCCCAACATATTATTATTTATACGAGTCCCTCCCATGTCCCTCCTGTTTTCATAGAATTCAGCAAAATGACAAATATTTTTTGTCTGCGTTTTTCTCACACAATAAGCAGTAAACATTCTCCATACTATTTTACCTTTATATTATAAATACAAATCTATGAACGGCGTATCCATACAACAAAAGAACTATATTTTGTAAGAAGATTTTCTTTGGTAAATTTCACTCAAAATCACAGTTTGATTACCATCATGATTCTTTACGACCTCCATTTTCAACAAAATGGGATAAACTTACAGCGTGTAATGTTATTAAGTTTTTGTTATAAGCGTATAAACTAATAGATGTATTGTTAATCTTATTTTATGTTTTGTATGAGAATCAAAATAAATAAAGGTATTTAGACATTTTCCTTACTTGAACTAAAATGCAAAAGTGTCAATTTGTCACGCGTTTAATCAATCAATAATTTGTATAACTTTTTCGATATCAAAAAAATAATTATTTATTTTGTAACACTTTTCACATAGAAACTTCGTATTGTTTTTTTAAGAAGGTAAATAATATATGTCATTTTCTTAATAACAATATATTCTTCGTAAGATCCTCAATCAATACATACCATTTGTTAAAGTATTTCTATATGGTGTCGATTGGTCAAGGTAAATGGCCTAGTCTGATGAATCAATATTTATTATGTACTCAACAATATATACGAACCAAAATATCACATTGAAACATGAGAATGGATGCCAATTATCTTGTTGAACATTCCCAGTATCACCTAACCATCTGCGTCCCAATGTTCTTTTCTGTTCAACTTACCCAAGATTATAGCCACGTAATTGTAATTGATTTTCATTCAACTTTCGAATTAATAAAGATAATCGTATGATAATCCATTCTCATCTATTATTTTAACTTTCTTTTCCCTTATTTTAGTTTTTTACACATCTGTGTGGAGTTTTAAAGAAAACTGTATAGTTAAAACTTAAACCGTTATCGTTTGTTAATGTATAAATCTATATTAATTTATTATTATTCCTCAGATTATTCTTATTTCACGACTTCCGTTTATGCAAAGTAATAACTCAGAATGTGAATACTATTTTACGACAGAGAACTTTAACATTTTTACTCGACATGATAAAAAAAAGATGTGTTGTAAGTTATTATAAAAGTTATCAAATAAAAAGTTGTAGAGAAAATGTCATAAGATCTGAGAAGAAAATATAAAGATCGGTCTGCTGTGTTTCTGTGAACACAGTTTTATATGATGACGATAAAATTTATTTAGAAAGTTTTATTCCAGGTGAAAATATTACGACGAATGTATTTTACGTCGATTTAAGGCTGCCATCCAATATACTTGTACAAATGATTACCGTTGCATGGTTCTGAATATAAAGAGGGAACTTCTGCAAGAAGTACTTGCACCCACGTATATTTTTATATACGAGACTGCTAACCTTACTAACACTTTTTGTAACTGGCTCAGATTTTCAGATGGTTCTACGATCGTTACAAATGTATTTCGGATATTATAAAATCTTTATTCGTGTACCATCGGTACAATTCCATAACGAAAATCCGATATCGAAATAATTTTATTGTATACACACCTTCATATAGGTACGGAATATTAATATTATTACGGGTACTGCTATTTTTCAACAGTTTGAAGCATAGTATATTATTTGAACATAGTGAAATAGTTTCTGCTCAGAGATTATAGTAATATATATTAAATGTATCTTTAGGGTGATTTCTGGATATGCATTTTGTATTAATCAGCTACATTGCATTGGTTGGTACACGAATCTTCTATAACTGACTTAATTTGTTGTTTTCACATTCATAAAATGATGTCTCCTAATGGTGTTCTTTAAATACGTAGACAAATTATTGTAATAACTTTCATTGGTCTGGTCTCATGGGGTTAAGGGTGGATCTGGAGGGAATATGTATTGGTATACTGATGGTGCATAGGTATCGTCTCTAGTGGTCAGTTTATTGCAGTGTATAGTGTTTAAGAGGACGTTATTTGAGAGCTCCTCCCGGGAATAGAGGGTATTTATGCTCGCCGGACTCTACCACAAAATATTCATGTTGTTCTCTGGCTAAAATAATAATATGGTACCTCTCCAGTGGCATTTAGTGTTTACTGCTTTACTATGCTAGGTTATATTATATGTAGGTATGTGTATGATGGAGGTTGGAATTTATGCTGAAACTGAAATTGCCGCCATATTAATAAAATATTTAAATAATATTGGTCAGATGACGTACAAAATATTACTACCTACCTCTTTTATTACGAGTATGATACGAAATAGAGTTTAATATCTACATATAGGTACATTATAATATGTATCTAATTTCTACTACTACTACTACTACTATACCATCACGGCATATCCCACAAGTGGGGTAGCCAGCAGATCAGCTGCATGTAAGAAACATGCAAACTGTCCTCTTCGTGCCAATATAAATCTAATTTCTACCCTAATATATCTACTATAATTCATATATTATGAACACAGCAACAAGAAAACTGTTTATATACGAAAACTCATATATACACACACACACACACACACACACACACACTCATATATAAAACTATATGTACAAATATATTTAGTTTAATTAAATATAATTATCTCATGAACATAATGCCGCAATTTTAATTTTGATCTAAGGTGATTCATTCTCGCAGTGAAACTTATCAATTTTTCTTGAATTATTTTTCACAGCCCATTTAACCTCGAATTCAAAAATATTATTTTTTTAATTTTACACAACCTTATTAATATCGTTCAACATATATAGCAATCTTATTTCAAGATACATAAAATCACTAAAAAAAAAAGAAAAATAAAGTGAGTGAATGAAAAATATTCATAAAATCTCCTGATATTATTATGAAAGTACGTCAATAAGTTATCATCGTAACTCTGCTGAAGGGAAAATATTTCATTATAATAATACAGTAGGTATAGGAACCTACCTAATACTATCATTTATATGGCCCGAGACCCTTACAGTCGAGACTATTATCGCGGGTGACCATAATATTTGAATATTATATCTACATATACCTACCTACATATAATACCTTTTACATTATTATGTTATATGTGTAAGTACATTATTATTATATTATATTCCTTTCCACTGCTGTTATGCTCGACTCCGAGAACACCACGTCATTTTAACATAATATAATCATATCATAATATGCATACCTCTGTATACCGTACATAAATGATGGTCATATAGGGATAAAAGACAATAAGGGATTTTCGACAGTTGGATAAGTATTGCTAAAATGATTCGAGCTATAGACAATATTTGTATGCTCTATCTAGTTTACTCTCGGAGAAATTGAAGATTCAGTCAGCTATAAGAGTGCCATCTTCCCAAAAACTTTAATCTGCTTTTTGTAGTCCGAGTGAATAATTTTTTGATATGTCTTGCATAATATCGTTGAGTATTTTTTTTAGAGGGAAACCGAGTTATATTTCACTAGTATTATAATAAAAGAAATATAAATAAATGATAAAACGATGCAACCATTCTTTGAAGAAAACAGAATTTTCTTGTGTGAAAGATTTTATATCCGAAGCAAAAGGAAAATGTATATGCTCGCATAGCATAATGTAAAACAACATGTTCGCATTGAAAAATAAGTTCTCGTAATCAGTTGAGTGATCTCTAGTATACAATTTTATGTTTTCGATACGGTTTATGGAAATATGTTTTAAATATAATCCTATTGAATACTTTATAGAAAACCAATCTTAATAATGAAAGATGCTACGAAACTGAACTTTATCGTGACATAATAATATGACAATAAGTGGGTTAAAGAAAATAATTTATTTTAGATAATCGACGAATTTATGCAACATTTATGCTAATATTGATAATATTTATTATCAATGTATGTGGATGACAATATCAAATACTAAAATATATTCTTTAAAACAATAGTAAATGAATCTACGATTTTTGTCATCTTTTCATAAATGCCATAAATTGGCTTAGCAATGATCTAAACGAAATATTTAGTTTGTTTATTGTGATCATTGTGGAAAATAAGAACTGAATACATTATTTGAAAAGCTCTATGACAACATAATTATGTAACATACATTTTGTATGATTCACATAAATCTGCAGTCATGCCAAATAATACATACATTTTGCACAACAATCATCTGATATAATAAAGCACATAATGTAATATCTATTATTACACGTAATAATAAGTGACATGATTTTACGTACAGCAGAAAACATATTGTGACATATCATAAATTTGGGAATTCTGTCCCCTTTGCAATTTTAAAAGGTGTTATAACGCTAAGTAGCTAAATGCTGAAATAATGTGACGTATTGTTATCTATGTGTGAGGAAGTACTCGTAGTACCTATCTACCTCAACAAATTTCAGCTTCCCGCCAAATCTGATGAATGCAAGAGACTACGCAGCCCATGAGATATACATCGCAGGAAAACTTCAGACAAATCGGTTAACTATTTTTTTTCATTGAAGAAACTTTGGGCAGGAATATAACTTATTTTCATTACACATGCCTTACGTTTTCGTATCGATGTTATTGGGATGGTGTGTTGTGAGAATGCTAACGAAAAAGTCGTCTATGAAGAAACTGTGCCTATTTGGGTAATTAAATAATATTTCAATATCTTTTAAAACACTTTTTTTTTAGTAAATTATAATATATTGTACCTACATTTTTTTCGGTTAAAACAAAGAAATATTAAATTAAAAAATATTAATTTAATTCTTTGTTAAATTTTTAACAAAGAAATTATGAAAGCTTTATTAAACATTTTGATTTTTCACTGTGTTGCGAAATTTCAACGAGATAAAGTTCTGCGTTGTACATCCGATGCATTTCGCTCCGTGTGCAAAGCGCCTTACTGGCATTATTCAGGTGCTACAAAGCAGCTGTATCATAAACATCGTATGATACTTGAAATCCAATTTTCCGGTGCGCTATCATCGCGGTGTGGAGAGGGGGAGGAGTACCAGGACGCCGTGTGGGGAAGGGGTGAAATGGAAATTGAGGTGAAACATTGTATATATTCAATTCAACATCCGGAATTGTGTAATATGAAAATAAGATACAAATAATTTGCCTATTGGGGAATTCGAAAAGAGAACATTAACATTATACCGCTTAATTTCACACATTTGAATAAAAGCAAAATTATTATTACTGACTTCTTGTGTTAATTTTCTTTTGATACTTCCATGTTTTTTGATGATAATAATAATTCTTTACACTTATTCGTTGAGAAGATAATAAAATAAATATAACTGATATTGTTTATGATATGTATACCACAACTGCGGTCGGCGACTTATTTACCAAAGCACTAAAATTTAAGAATTAATTAAATTTTTGTCAACTAAGTGAATAAATTCAGTAATGTGAGAAGTGTTAGCTGAAGGATGTAGTTATTTTAATTGAAAATGTCATGAGATAATTACTTTGTTTTATAGTAAGCAAATACCGAAAGACGTTTTTATAACTAAGCGTATTCTGGATTTGTGGACATAAAAAAAATAACTTTTACATTTATTTTATTACTGTGCAATAGAGTTAAAATATCAACGCTGAGAGTGTTTTTTTCGGATTTGTTTATAGACGGTCTTTTAATTTACTCAGTATTTTATCTTCAAATCAATGAAATTTGAGCCATAATCTGACCATATTTATATAGAGTTCGTCAGTAGCTTGGAGGAAGAGTCTCGGCCTCGTGAACAAGGGGTCCGTGGTTCGATACCAGGTGACGGCAAACTCACCTTTCACGACACAAGCTTTTAGCTTAGTGTGAAAGGTGTATAAGGTTATATTTGGGTTTATAATAAAAAACGGGTTAATCTTTTTTTTATTATTTCAATCAAATTAATCACACACATCTCCTAATGGGAAATTTATTATCTAAAAATTCATATATTATGTTACAACAGGTCATAGACATTGTTTAACTGTTATATCTCCACAATCATATGGCTTACGATTGAAATGTTTGTAATGGCTTGCATTAATTCCGCTGGTTCTGTATTTCCAATCATATTATTTGTTTAAATTCGGCAATAATGTTTTATCATCGTAACTTATTAGGTCCGTTTAATTAGACATTCGCAGTTTACTAATATAAAACGTAAATAATGATATAATTGTGGTGAAAATATAACTCGAATAATGTTGGATCGTATTATTATATTCGAATTCTGGTATGAAAATTTAGCAACAGTGTTCAACAAAATTATTTTCACTAATTATATGCTAACATTATATGTAGGTATTATTGTACGAACAGCTAAATGATATACATATTGTGCATTATTTCTAAATATTTGATCCACAAAATATTACAATAAAACAGTCACCATTAAAAATAATATTTTTTCACTTGAGGTTTTAAATGTTTTGATAAATTATGTAATAATTATTTTACAAATATCGACGAATAAATTAAAATTTATGATTTGAATTGGTTGCAATTATTCGCGTTTTTGTTTTTTTTTTGTATCAATTCAATTAAACAGTCGTAAGTTATGAAATTCTTAAGTTTATTTAAGTAATTGATTTTCAAATTCAACTTGCTGCCTCTCTTTCCACACCTCTATTTTTAATAGATTTCCAAGGCTAGCCGTTGATTTTGATCTTTGTTCAGGTTTACATTTTATTTTTTCTGACGTCAGTACGTTTTTCAAATATCAATAGGATATATTCAAAGTATAAAAAGTTTATTTGTTCTCGACAAAACATTATAAAAACAAAACACACAAATAAAAAAAGGTTGATAGATATCTAATAATAATAATAATATGCATGTATGTATATATGGCGGTTGTATCAACACATTCCGAACAATTTCCGTTGCGAGTTTACACTACAAATATCCACAGACACTCCCCTATTGTTGTTTATATCATGTCATTAACTGCAGCTAATTGTAGCTGCTTTCAGCTAGATAGCTAGTATGTTCATTTTATACATGCCATTGATTGGTACCAAGTACCCTGTACCTACTATATACCTAATACTATTGTGTCTATGATCCTCCATTATTTACCATTAAATATGTTGTCGTTTTTTTACTATTCTACCTATTATCAAAATGGAAATGGATCGCAATTCATTTGTTACAAAAATGTCAAAGAAAAACAAAATGCTTAAAATAAAGCGTACCGTTTAATTTTTGACAATACCGTAACACGTACGTTATTCAAATAATTAAGTTAATTTTAAAAATATTATCTGATACATTTTTTTATTATGTTGATGTGAATTTATGTTTCTTATCTTGTAATTTATTGAAAGCTTTATTACATATATTGAAGTTTGTATTGTCTAAAGCTATAGAAACTTGTTAAAGTCGATAACAAATAAAGTGTTCGGTAATAGACTAGAGCAAGAAACTATCGGATGCAGAAAACATTTGTAACTCAAAGTATTTTTCTTCTTACTTTTGTGAGGTTAAATACCAAAGTTTTCCCTCAAAAATCACCTTTCTGATTGCTTCACGTCCATTGGTGTGAAAGAGATAAATAATATAGACCCGTAACCGGGCGTGTATATAAAGTGGAGCAACTTTTTTCATTAGCACTAATGAAGAAAAACGTTTCTCGGTTAAGTCTCTTCTATTCTTTTTCGCTCAACCGACACTTCCTATCGCACAAGTTCCTTTATATAGCTATAATATTATTTCAAACAGCTCTTACAAAATTTCTAAAGCCTTCCCAACTTGATGGTTAATTTTGTAAAAAGAAATATCAACTTTATTTTATGATATATTATTAAGTGAAAATATGAATGATTTAAAAAAAATAACTCTATAATTGTTATGTCACTAAAACAGTCATTTCTATAATGTGCTATGGCACAGTAGTTATGTAAAATATTTATTGTTGTACCAGTTAATGTATGTATATACTTTTGGTTGATTAGTTAAAATAATTTGATGATGTAAATTCATTTATGAACAGAAATTAATAATGTACCGTATTTAATAAAATTTTGCCTAGTATGTATGTACTTGTTTACAAATTCAATTCAATCAATTTGATTTAATGAATATTTTTGGTTAATTTCCTATGTCAATATATACATTACGACTACAGACAGCTACACCTAATTATTAATTTACACCAATGAAATAATAATATTGTTGCAGCTTAGGTACATATTAAATGATTTAGTTACATTACAATATTTCAGTCACGTTTCACAAGTTATTTTTTGTCGCAGCGTTTCTAAATTTGCTAAATTTATTTATTTATTACAGCAATATTTTTTATTAAACCGTCGTATTTTTGTATCGGTCATAATTTAAAAAATCAGATGATTCCTCTGCAGATATCCTGTAATAAAAATAATAATAATATACAATGAAAATTGTACAACAACATCGTGGTTCATGTTTGGCAGACCGTTATATTGGAAAAAGGGGGTGGCGGGGTAGTTTTGGCGAACAGGGTGGTTGTATGCAGAAGTATGAGGGAGTATGGGGATGAATGTGGGAAGAGAGTAAACGAATATAGACAATGAGATCGCAGAGATTATTAAAAATGTAGCCTTGTTTTATTATTATATATTATGTTTATACGAAGGGGTTGATAGGAAAGCTAGCGGTTGTTTAGAGTGGTCATAATAATAATAATCGACAAATCCACCTCGCAATAAGTGGCCGAGCCAAGCACCTCACTGCCACTCTTCAACAATACTCCATGCGGTTATTATTGCTTGTGATATCTGATACTTGGACGATATTAATCTTCAAAACAGCTCTAATTAAAAATGTACTCATATTTTTATTCTATTTATATCATAACTTTGCAAGAAATGTAAATATAATATATTTATTTTTGTAATGGGAAATTGATTTAACAATACCAAAATGCTTGTAATAGATACGATTCTACATTGTGAAACTCTAAACTAATTATTATTATTACAGTTAATGTATTTCATGATTACAGTTCATGTATTTCAAAAAAGTTTTCAACTATCATATGTAGTTATATTAAATTTCTAGCTTTGTTTAATGTACATAAGTATTTTTAGAAAACTTTTGTACAATTTATAACTAACAAAAATTGTTTATGGAAAATATTGTTAAAAAATGTAAGTAGAAAAACAAAACGTTTGTATTATTGAAACAGGACAAATTTCTTTAAAAAAGTACATTATATTTTTCCATAGAACTCCTGAGTGTAAAATATTATACCTTATGATTTTTGACTTGGATATAAATATTTATTTAATTCAATTCAATTCAATTTAAATATTTTTATTTAAACAAAAATTGACAACTTAATAATATTATATACACACCTTATTACTAAAAAAACATACACAACACACAATTCATATCCAATAACCAGAAAACACATACGAATATTACCAGATCGCAATAACTATACAAGGAGTATATCGCCCGATTCATAGTTGTATAAAATCGATACCGTTAGCAATAATTAAGATTTATATTTAATCATAATCAATAACAGCTACTATAACTACTACTATACCATCACAGCATACCCCACAAGTGAAGTAAACAGCAAACCAGCTGCGTAAAATAAACATGTAAGCTGCCCTTGCTGTGCCAATAGAATATAAAGACATTCAGGATATCAATATCATATCAATATCAACAACTTCTACGTGAAAATTAACAGTGTTTAAAAGTAACAGAAAAAACTGAATGAATAGGAAACATGGTAGTACTCTTATACTGCCTTAGAACAGACTAAAAATATATATTATATATTTTTTTATATAAATTGTACACAAAATAATCAATCGATATATGTATTTCAATAGGGAGAACAAAAGAAATGTAGGAAAACACCAAAAAGATGGGTTGACGATATTGTCCAGATGGTAATAAAAAAAACAGTGGTATCGTGTTGCTCCAGATAAAAAAGTATGGAAAAGTTTTGAAGAGGCCTTTATCCAGCAGTGGAGAGAAAAATGCTAGCAGTATATATCAATAGCCCATAAGAATGGCATTTATAATAAGAATATAAAAACAGACAAAAGCACTGAGTAAAATAAAAAATGTTATCAAAATATTAAAAGTAATGTTAAACAATTTAAATCGATAAAATAAAATTATGTAAAAAGCAACTTAAACTTTGAGTACATAGTAACTATTACTAAATATTTTTGAAATGTTTGGTGATTACCGCATGGTTAGTCCCAATAAAATCAAACAAATTGTAAAAAATAATTTAAACACAAACATTGTTTACTTTCACAGAATTCATTATAATCGGCAGAGGCCTTTCAGACTTACTCCACCTTGAGTGCCTTATACAAGATGGAGTAAGTTCGAAAGGCCTCTGCCGATTATAAAAAATTCAGTGAAAGTTAAGGTGTTTGTGTTTTTAATTATTTTTTATAATTCAAATAAAAATTAACTTTCACAACGTTGACACCGACAAAATAGAATCTATATAATTTTTGTTTTAGTAGGAAAATATTTTTACTCCCATTTTAACTAATAGGTACAATTTTAACAAGGTTTGTCGATACTTTAATGTAAACTTTGACATGAGTTTGTGGCTAATATACTTTAATATTTAACGAGAATTACACTAAGTACCTACTCGAGAATCTTGGTAGTTTTAATTTTTATGTTCGGTACGGGGACAAAAGTCTGCTAAATATTAAATATATTGCACCACGTCTCTTATAATATAATATGCATTACAAACTTTAAGGTGTACTATCGAAGAAAAAAATGTTGATACAATTCAAAATCAAAAACCTTTGCACACAATTATCACGTAACCATTTTGCCAAATATGTTTGCAAATTACCTACTAATAGAGCTTTTTACTGTGGTTTGATAAAATATAAACATTAAAATTGTGATGGGTTGGATATGTGGAGCAAATAAATGATAAAATGATGATGAAAATAATATATTTGTCTGAATGAGGAATGTGAAAAATTGTAAAGTCTGAGAGGGTATGCAGATATATTATAGAGAATCTACAGATAAACAAATACGTTTTTGAGTAGTCTTTTTACTTGCACTTTAGCGTGAAGCCATTTAACGAAAATTTCAATGGCTTTTTTTAAGAATCTTCGGGGTGAAATGTCAAGTTTTTATGACATAACTTCCCCGTTAGTTATCATGTATATAAAAATGTGTTTATATCGGATATAAAAATATATATTTATTGCATGGAGCACCTGGCAATGAATTGATTTTTAAAAAGGTCACCTTAAACTTAGCGATAAGATTTGCCGCTCATCCTGAATGTCTTATTAATTTGTTATCTTGGAGAGGACAGCTTGCATGTTTGTTACATGCAGCTGATCTGCTGGCTATCCCACTTGTGGGCTTACCGATAATGGTATAGTTGTAGTAAAAATATAGATGCATATGGCAATGAACTAAGCTCTTATGATTTATGAGAATTTGAACATAAAAGTCTTTTTAATCCCTCATCGTACTTATCTACTACCTAGTTCATTGTCGAAACTCTTTCTCTCTTATAATACAAATTAACTTTTAAAAAATCTTTTCTATCTTCCTCTCACATCCTGCGATATAATAATTCTATTATAATTATCTCTCTCCCTCTAACACACTATTCTTCTCGTAAAGTTAAATTATGTAAAAAGTATCTCGGCATAATTAGTGACAAGTGCTTTACAGCGTTGGGTGTTAAATATAAATAATATGAATGCAAATCTGCCTAGTTAAGATGCATGTCCCGTACATGAAGTTCCAGTGGCGTGTCGGTCCATAGAATAATACTACCTACTACTTTTATTAGGTAGGTACTAAAGTCACGGTGACCAGATTTAAATAAACTATCCTGCTAAATACCTAAAAAATATTACTCAAACCTGCAATTTTTTTTTTACTTTGATGACATTTTTTAATTAACTTTTGATTATTGAAATAATCATAGGAGCTTTTGGTTAAAGTAACTTATCATTTAACGTAAATTTAATGATAAAATTTATTTGGAAAAAATGTGAAAAAATATTTTCAATAACTCATTAATATGTCTACTTAGACATTCACTTTTGTAATGAAACTTTCTTCAAAATTTTTATTTTTATTTGATCTTTTATAATCGATCAATATTTAGGTACATGTAGGTATATCAATATATCTAGATATAATATATCACATTAAAAAATCAAATTTATGAATAGAAAAAATGCATGATCAAGATCTTGATAAAAACCTACTGAAGCTTTGGAAAAAATTCTCTTATGTTTATGTCAAGTTTTATGATGATGATAATTCTGGATGATTTTGTTTTGACGCCGTTTAACAGTCTCTAGACCATGGTTGGCCAACCTTTTCAGCAGTCGGGCCAAATTTCTGAATGAGATTTCCTACCGGGCCGCACAACAATATACTCTATAATATGGAACATTTGATAATTTTACTTCACCTTAAAACTTCTACCCCCCAGTCACAGAATTTTCAAAATGGTATCGAAATTTGAAGTGTTTCAAAACTCCTCGGTTTTCTTTAAGAATATTTTCTCATAATACCTCTTTCAAATAAGTAACGGGTACTTGTACCGACTATTAAAAATAAAGTATACAAATGCTTCGCGGGCCGCACGTATACACCCAACGGGCCGCATGCAGCCCGCGGGTCGCGGGTTGGCCACCCTTGCTCTAGACCGTCTCAAGTGCGCTTATTATTTTTATTTAACTATAACCTTACAAAAGTCCTGCTAAAATAGTAGTTTCCTGCTAAATCTAGTCAGCCTGTTTGATTTTGCATGCACTCATAATAATATTATGTATGTGGGCACCTCAGTATAGTTGTACTATATGAGATGGTACTGCAAGAAGAACTCTCACCCTACTCTCGTTGTAAGGTAATAATAACTGTTATTACGTTAAACTTGTTACGTTAATTATTAGTCATGTAAAAACTCTTCTGAAACACTCCGAAGCTATCTTCAAGTGCTTCCAAGTTTGCTGAGGTTTTAATAATATTATAATTGCTATTGCTACTTTACAAGTTTTGAGTCATATCATATTAAATATTATTTTACACGGCATCGCCTCTCTGATTAATATCTATTCTCAACAAAACAAAATGTAGGTATTAAATTATTACATTTTTTAAACATAAATAGCAGCTAAACTATTGTGAAATTTAGATACAAACCAGATCACAAAGAATGAGAAAAAGTCATAACGTGTTTAAAATTTATCTTAAGTATAGTATAATTTAGTAAAATTTATCTTAAGTATAATATAATTTAGTAAAATTTATCTTTAGTATAATATTCTTCACGGACTCCCAAAGCTATAAAAGTATCAGAACGAATGTTGAATGTGTTAACTATTGTTTAAGCAATTCCGAGATATCTTTTCCTATTTATCTATACTAATATTATAAAGAGGAAAAATTTGATTGTTTGCATTGAATAGGCTCCAAAATTACTGAACCGATTTGAAAAATTCTTTCACTGTTGGAAAGCTACACTATCCCCGGATGACAAAGGCTATATAACATTTTCAAAAAAAATAGGGATCCTTACTAAAACATTTTTTTTAAAACACCTATCTACCCGTGTGAAGCCGGTGCGGACCTCTAGTATTATAATATTAAGATTATATTACACACTGATTGATTTTTTTTATAAGTTATTAAAGTCTATAAGTATGATGTTAAAAGGTGACAATATCAATTCATATATCCAATTGATGTTTATTTATTTTTAAGGAATAACAATAAATGTTATACATAGAAAATGTTAAGTATAACGAAATGAGAGTATATTTTTATTATTTAAATACAAATAATTTCCTTTTTCAAATTTCCCTAAAATAGGAAGAGCAATATAACAATAAAGTGTGATATTATTATCCCCTCAAGTCAATGTGAATATATTTAATGCTATAATAATAATAAAAAGTAATAATGTATTGAGAAATAAATAATGATAGTATTATATTCTATGCGCCTTCCATAAAATTGTTGCGTGCGAATATTAAAAAATATATAATATATTTCTACGAATATAACTGTAATGGCACGAGTAGAGCTTTGATGTTTAGACAGTAGGTGTTATACAAAAGAAGATTAAACATGCTCACAAAGATGTTCATTCCTTACCTATATTTGTATACGTTTCCTTTGTTAAGAGTTTCAACAAAGTCACGAGTATACAAAGTTAAATAAACAAAATTATCCAAACAAATTCTTTTTTATATCTACATAGAAAGGAATAAAATTGTTGCGTGTGAAATAAATTGAATGAACTGTCGCTGTCGCCTCTCTCTGCATTTTTATTCGAGTTAAGGCAGTGTCGCACAATAGTGTGATATTATTATGTTTTATTAACACGATTCCAGATGCTTTTTTCAGATAAAATACAAAACAATACTTTATTTGATTAGATTAGAGTAACAGTTTCAATTTCAAACTTAGAATTTAATACTAATATAACTTTTATATTAAGTATTACACTTGATTTATTTATTTTTTACATTTATTTATTTCAGACTATGCCACACTTGTTGGAGTGTCCATTGTGCCCTGTCATTTGCACAATGGAGGATATTTTTGACGCTTCTCCACCTGCTGTGCGTTTTGCACAGTACTGGAGATCGGTTTGATTGTCTTTTTTTCTGGGTTTCGACACGATAAATAATAATAATTTATGTTTTGAAAAAAAAAATACGTGTTGAATTTTTTATATAAGTATGTTAGAATGATAATATATTAAAAAATATTTTCAAACATATATTTACGGAGAAATAAATGTGATGGAGATAGATTAGGAATAAAGATAGATTTGTTTGTTATTTCTTCCATTCTTGCTGAGGATACAGCTTTGTATGTGTAATGGATATACAATTTTGAAATTTAAATTTTGAAAGTGGTTTTCGTAATTATAAGATTTTTCACTACCCAAATGAAAATCGCTTTTGATAATTATCAATATTTGGTGATATGAAAACATAAGAAGAGAAAAATAATCTGATAATTAACCATAGCTGATTTGTAAACACAGGTGTCATTCCTACTAGGAAGACCTTAATGAGATTAAATTATTATATAAAGATTTTCAATATTATCTCTTTTTTGCTAATTTACTTATTTTATTGATCATCAATAGATAATTTATTGAGCAACAAGAACAATATGAAATATGAAAAAAAAAACAAAATTATTTATTCCTCAAAATAAGTTTTAATATGATTTTTTTACATTTGCCCTACCAGACTCCTTGTTTTATATGTTACTTTTTTGTGGCTTATTCGTACATAAAACATATTATGCAGTTCTCTTTAGTAGATTAATGATTGGGGTGCACTAGAGATAATTCTACTCACCTAATAATAATATACGGACTAATTAGCATGCAATACATTTATCATAGTAATTAGTGTTGAAAGGAACGGCATCTACAACACGCCTCGTCCTTTCTACTAATCCACTCCATGTTCTTTTACTTTTTTATATACTAGTTTAAAACTCGATTTCGTTCAAAAATACCATGCAGACGTCACCAATAACAACGACAACTATAATAATTCTACAACTTTTGACTAATCTTGGTTTCCTACAAAATTCGTCTCCGTTCTACACAATGACAAGTGCGGCAGCGGGAACGCCGTCGATAACTTTAGATAACTCATAATAAAAACGTTTAATCGCCGTGCTTATTTACGCAAATATGAATGGCAGGGGATTATTCTCGTTCTTATAGGAAAATTGAAGGTAGAAAATAATGCCACTCTGCGTCAACTCACACTGCACATATCACGAGTATTTTAGAGGCAATATTTCATATAATAAAACCATAAAGTATTTTTGTCACGACAGAAGATAAATATAGCCGTATAGTTTTGTTATCTAGAAACATGATCATTGGACGCAAATTTTCATTGAGAATATTGTTTTTTTCTATATACTTGTTTGGTAGGTCAATGTATTTTTATACCTAAATCTTTAACTAAATGTTAAACAAAAAATATACCTTCGAACACACATAAATATTAAAATGTATATAGGTTTGTACTCTCTTGGGATTAATTCTCGATACTAGATAATTTTGCAACACCATCTGCCGTGAAAATGTATATAGGTACTCATAATATATAAATACCAGATAAGTATTGAGGGATTACTTAAGTCAAGTTCCTCTCTCTTTTAATATTTATGGAATCCACATAATCTTCAAGTAGGGAAAATATTGTGATATAATGAACTAAACGAATATTTTGTGGAAATTCACAAAAGTACAATGTTTATTATTGTTATATTATGTAAAATAAAATTAAAAAATAAAATAAAAAACTTTTTCTAAAATTTTGACAGGTTAAAAAATATCGATTTATTTTTTTATATTACCTATATATATTTATATTATTAAGTAATGACTAATATTATTCTAAAATGTAATGTACCGTACTTTCCTCATTCTCCATCATATTTTTATTTACAAAAGTTTCTGTAATACATTTTATACTGTTTATTATGAAATAAGTTGTATTATTTATTATGAAAATTACTTTCATAAATATGATACCAAAGCCGCATTTTTATAGCACCATTGCAATATATAAACTTTTCCAACTAACAACAATTGGAACGAAACGGAGTAAATAAGTTTACAAAATCTAACGATCCGTGTCCAAACATTGTTTCAAGTTCTATAATATGGTAAGTTTCATACACAGTTAGTCCTTTCCAAAACAGTTTATTACAATGGCTAATTTATTTATATCCAATGTACGTTATTAATATTATTTAGCGCCAACAATAGTTTTTATTTGAACATGACAATTGTTGAAGGTCAAAATAATGAGTTCGTCGGTAGCCTGGAGTTAGAGTCTCGGCCTCGTGAACAAGGGGTCCGTGGTTCCATTCCAGGTGCCGGCAAACTCCTTTCACGACACAAGCTTTTATTTGCTTACTGTAAAAGGTGTTCAAGGTTGTATTTGGGTTTATAAGAAAAAGAACCCAGATATATCTTCTTTTTTATTAAAAAATGCATTTGGAAACAAACTATCTGTAGGTTCTCAGCTTTTCTCACAACTTCAGTATCCAGTGAAATGATTACACATATAATAATAAACATAAAGTTGTCCTCGGTGAAAGTGAAATGAATATATTACTTAAAACATTTGGGATGATTGGCAAAACTAATTGCTGAGCTGAAGACATTAATTAATGTTTTATTTGTGATACTTATTTTTTATATTATTTTCAAATATAGTAAGGCATAATAATAACATACAGAATATGTAGAAAATGCACGATGAAAGGATGACGAAGATGATGTATTAATCTGAAGAAGGGGATGTGAGAAAGCGCTGACTTCCAAGAACCACGTGGCTTGATCACGTTTATCAATTTTTTAAGGCCGGCCGTGTGTTGAGCAAGAGAAATCGGTGTGTATGTGAGAGAAACTTGATGAATGTAGAAAAAGCGAAAGAAATGTGAGGATAGATCTATATGGCGTTCCGTTCTCTCTGCCTACCCCACCTATTACACGGTGTGTAGTATAGTTTATGTAGAGTGAGATATTGAGTTCGTATATTCTCTCCGAAAAATCTCTAAAAAGTTAAAGGTCATAAAAGTAAAAAGATTAATATTTTAACAGAATATTTATTTAATAATTTTCATTGTAGAACTTTGGTAACTTTATTACAATTCAGAACTACATAAGTTTATGTATTGAATATAATATGAAGAAAAAAATCTTTTCCCTTTACGAAAATAAAGAGTTATGTGGGTTATGTCGATATTTAGGTTGGTATAATACAAAAAAAAACTTACACGTATACAGTAATATAATTTTGTATTAAAACTTACATACAAGTGAAGATATTAAAAAAAATATGATTTATCTTGTTTGTGTATTCCAATAATATTTTCTATCGAGTTAGGTATCGATGATAAACTATTTACTCTTGTCAGTATAAAGGTACCTACTGGAGTAATAGAGGGCGTACCTAATATCTCTATGAAAACTGGAAGAGTTATGTTTTTCCTTTTCCTGTTTCTATCAAATTGAGCTGATATATATTATGAAATATATCCTATAAAAGTGAATGCAGCAAATAAATTGACAAATATACTTCAGACCTACCCCATGCTATGGTGTCTGACGGTGTTTTTGCAAACGGCGTCGGGTTATTTTAAGCTGAAACATCGTAAATCATTCTCCATGGAGTGAGTGAAAAACGGTGTTTGCTACTACAACCTACATATATGTATGTATCTGAAGCGGTGGATATAGGTACTACCTTGTCAGCCTAGTATGTATATATTATGTACTTACTAAATAACAACGATACGACAAGTGGCCGAAATCATATTGTTAAATGTTCCACGCTGAATTATATTACTTCCCTCTTTCGTGTCGCGCTTTTTAAAGACATTTTCAATAAATTTGTCAGCGGTGTTTGTTGTAAAGTGTTTGTTTGGGAGAATTCGTTTCTGTCTCAACACTTCGTTGTGCATTGTAACAACTCGACTTTACATGAAACAATTTAAATTAAACTCTATATTCAAAGAATTTTGTTTACTAGTGACCAGGCGAATGAATTATTTTACTTTATTACAATATTTCTTTTATTTATTTTCAAAAAGGTTACAACGCATGAAATACCACCAAGCACCGTAGCAATATTCCGTACTAATATTCCTGTAGGAAATGAATTATAAAGGCCTGTAAAAGACATTTTACATCTTAAATTCAGCGATGAGGTTTGCCACCCATTCTGAATGTCTTGATTTTATATATTGGCACGGAGAAGACAGCTTGCATGTTTATTATATGCAGCTGGTCTACTGGCTACCCCACTTCTGGGATATGCCGTGATATAGTAGTATGAATTATAAATGTAAACTTTTCAGTGATGGCCTTCAATATCTTGAGATTAATTTTTCATTGTATTAGCGATATTTTCAGGTCACCAGAGATATATTTAGATATCATTCACTAGATTGTGAGATTGAGTTCAAAGTAGATACACAGATTTGGTTCTACTCTACATATAATCTACATTAAAAAAAAAAATTAATAATATCCATGTTCGTACTCGTGTACAAAGTAGGTACCCATATCCAGCAAAAATCGTTTTGGTAAAGTACGGTTATAATATTTTTTATTTTGGGAGATGAATTAAAATTTTAATTATTTCATTAAATAACTTTACGTCGAGTGTGTATGATACATATTTATTTATAAAAGCCAAGAGAGAAATATATTTTCCACAATTAATTTTTATTTTTGAACGCGTAAGCCTTGAAGAAACTTGTGACAGTAATTTATTTGGTGATGTTTGTTATTTGTGGGACCGTGTCAAAATTAAACGTAAGTAATAAAATAATAACTTACATGGCTATTAACCGTACCATCCCGTGTAAGGCCAGAAACTTTGATAAATTATAATGCTGTAGTTGTTTTATAACTCTGCCCTAACTAACTTTATGTAGGGAATACTCTACTAAAGGCTTTTAAGGCCGTTTACTTTGATTCCTCGAGGATTTAAAGTAGTGAGAGAAATTTTGCAATTTCCGGTATCACACAAACAAGTTTAAAATAAAACATCTAAAAAGATTTTATTTAATACAAGCATTATTCCTTTCGTTATATTTAAGCCATGGAGCCTTCGCCAAAATAAAGATTTATCACTCTTTTCTGTAATTTTTCGAGTGTCCTACAAAAGAAAGGCGTTCGAAAAAAAAATTCATATGAAATTCAGAAATGACCTGTGTCTCTCATCCTGAATAACTTGATTTTTTGGAACGTGATCTTAACAATAAAAACTGTCTCAATTTCTTAATTTTTAATTCGTTCTTAATACAACATTAAAAAACCCGTTATTTTTTGAAACGAAAAAAAAGTTCGTAACGTCTTTTAATTATAAGGCTTTGATTCGGTTCTTAACAAAAGGTGAAGATAAGTAATAGCTTCATTGTAATCTAATACAAATCTTTGTAATTCCCATCTCTTTGTTTTCCTCGCTTTCATTCTCACTTTGTACATAAACGAAATATTTTTCTTTTCAAACATAAAATAATATTTTTTTTGTCTTTCAGTATAATTTGCTAAATAAGTCAAAATATTCCAAAAGTCACTTCTATACTAAAAGTTTTTTCGTGTTGTATATTTTGAAATCGATATATCAGGAACTGTTTCTGCTATCCTTGTTGTCTTTCTACTTTTTGTAAATAATTTATCGGATGATCCTTACTGTTTTAGAATAAACAAAATAATTGTTTATCATAATGAAAAATAAACTACTACGATGTATCTATGACTGAAGCTTGTATGTTTGTGTCAAAGGTATTGTGTCAAACTATAAGTTAGATAGATGTTCGTCCTTTTTAAAGTTTTAAATAACACATTTTGAGTTATGTAAGTAGGTAGGTACTATAAAAAGATACCGAAATAAAAAAATTAAAATGGAATTTTCTAGAAGCAAAGATCATACAATTTCATTGTGAAGATTCTTATCATACCGTGACAGCTATTGAGATTTTTCGCAGAATTCCCGACAGGTAAATCTTACTTAAAATATTTTTTCATAATATTTCTACTTTTTGACATATTCCTATCATGTTTTCATAGTATCCCTTTACATATCATAATATTATAAGGTATCGTGGGACAATATAAGCCATCACGTTTTTCAAGTAATATTTCACGGGGCTTAGTTCCCGAATTTTTCTCCCTAAACATCCCTTCGTCTAATACTTCTGCTGTAAGACCCCTTATCCAGCCTTCCCGATTCTATGATATGTTTCCTATATCCCTAAAATAAAAGGTGAAAGATAAATTCAATATAAATCACCCGTATAGTCATTTGTATACATAAACTCAGACGTCAGGACTAGAAGAACTACATACTGCTGAAAAAGACCAAAAGATAATATTAAGCCGCTATCGTAGTATGATTTTGTATCACAGACTATCATTGTATATCTAATACCTGTATGATATTTCTGTGTGAGAGTTTGTTCTATATTTCAGTCTTTTTTATTTATTTTCGTTAGCAATTTAATCTTACTATTACATACACAATAGCTTATTACTAATACAGTTATATTCTATTATGGTGTAACAAGGATGTGGATCTATCATCGGAACCTGAAAGAGAAAAAATAGTTCTATGGCAATATTTTGGATTCAACTATTTATTTTATTTACAGTCCGTCGAATTTTAATTAACATGGGTTTTACCCGTCTCTTGCCCGTGAATGTTTTGAATTCACCATTTCGGTATATCACACAAGTGCGGTAGCAAGCAGACGAACTGCATGTAATACACATGCAAAACCATGAATTTTAAAGTAATAATAGTTCATCGAATAGCAGTGTACTTTCTTAACTGGACTTCGTTTATATCCCACGTATGCTTCGTAAAGTCCCATCCACTCGTGGGCTTAGGCCTCTTTCATTTCCTTCCACGTCATTCGGTTCTACGTCTGCATGCATTTAACCCCAGCGTGTCGAGTGATATCATCCCTCTACCTCATTGGGCTCCTGCTCCTGGTTACTGCCCGTAGTCTCCAAGATGTACGAGACTTTGGCTATTTTTCATCTGAGCATCTAGCTATGTGTCTCGCCCATCTTCATTTAAGAGTTGTGACACGTGCAATATCTGTAACATGAGTTTTAAGTCTTATAATTTCATTCCGTACATTGTCTCTAAGTAAATAAATATATGACAATAAAAAAGATAGAAATAATTATTGGTAACACAGGCGCTTCAAAAAATAATTCATCATTGGTACACACACATAAAGGTTTTCGTAAAAATAATAGGCCGTACTAATCCATCAAATAATACGTGACATGAGATAATAGTGTAGTTAATAATATACCAACTTAATGTTATTACTATTATATCATTAGATACATACGAGTATTATGTAAGTATGGAAGAAAAATGACTAAGTAAGGAGTCTTGAGGAGTAGTATATAGTTGCTTCGCTTCACCGTCTGAGGAGTGATAAATGGACCCAAAGTATAATTCCTAGAGCTGCTTCGTGAAGATATGCGGCCCAAACAGGGTGGGATATATATGTAGAAGGGTGGAGTTAAGCTATACAAGGAGGAGGCAACATACCTTTATTATTCAATATTCGATGCACACTTAATATCTCGTGTGTCTAAGCGACACTACCACCTACATATGTATTATGTATTTCTAATTCACGTAACACGCTTTTATACTCGTATACGTACAGTACATGGATACGTGACAGTAAATATTCTACAAGTTTTAATTTATATGAATGTGATCTGCATGCTTAGACATTTTTTCTCGAATAAAATTCGTTTTACGAAATATTTATATTTGCACAATTCCAATATCATGTTTAATATGAAGAGTACATATGTATATATTGAAATAGGTATTGATATCAAATGTGAGCCCTCTAGTGAGTATATATTATTGGGTTACCGTTTAGTAAGTGACATAAATAAGACTACGATGTTTCTGAATGATTAGACCTCAAATCAAGTATGTTGCAAGGCGTCATACTTTTTACTCTCCTCTCAAAATCCTCGAGAGTCACGCCTTATTCATTCATCGCCCTCAACGCTCCTCTCGGGAGCACAGGGCAGAAACCAACCTCCTCCATTCAGAGCGTCTCTGCGCCAATTGCGTCACCTCTTTCCACGATATTTCTTGCGTTCTGATGTCGTTGTCATAGGAACGGTGTATCGTTTATTAATACACACGTACACGTTTATTAATACACGCCTTATTAACACTTGCTTAATCACTTATATGCAGACAATTTTCAGATGAATATTTACTCATTTGAATATAGAAAATGATTCTACTGCTGTTGAAAACAAAAAGATGGCAGGAACACGTACATTAAAACAGATTTTTTTTCCGTTAACTAAATTCTCTTAGAATATGTCTAATGTTCTTCCCAACCAAAATCAAAGTTTACTCGTTCAATCGTTAGTAGATTATGGTGATGCAATTTATCTCGATTTCAACCCTGATCTCGCAAATAAACTTCAAATAGACTTCAGAACTTTGACATCCGTTTAATTTTCCCTTTAATTAGATCTGATCATGTCTCCCAGCGTGGTTATGAAATGCCTATCTTTGCATAAAAAATAACATATATTTTATCTCTTGAGATGCAAAAAACTAGTGTCTTCTGGCAATTCCTACAATAAAAAAAAAACAATTTATTTCATTTATTATTTGTGTGAGATGGTTTTTCCTGAAATAGTCTTTGTTCAACCTTATTGTGAGTTTCCTCTGTATTGCCTAGATTTTGGTTGAGGGGATCTACATGAATTGAACACTGATACAGCCAACTGGCTCAGAAACTTACCGTTAAATTTAAAGGGCCAGAATGTCAAATGTATTGAATCAATCATAATACATGACATTTTTTGTAAAAATAAAACTTAAGTAGGTTGGACACGTACAACGAATGAGTGAGGAGGACATAACAAGAAAGCTTTTGAAGGATATACCGTGATGAAATGTCCTACCTATGCAGGTAAGTAAAAAACATATCTAATGCTAAAATAAAATAATAAATATTCAACTTCATTATAATAATAATGTCCTTTTTATGTATATTTTTCAATGTTGGTGTTTGTGTTAATAATAATAAAACAACATAACAAGACAACGGGATATTGTCAGTCAGGAAAAGTCTAAACATTATAAATCAAGCACTCTTGATGTGACAAATTACTACAAATACCAGAAACCTATTCAATTTGTCTACGTCACAAATTCTTGAAGCAGTTCAGTGATTTCATTTATATACATAACTACCCATACATCTATACCGTGTATTTCGTGTATATCTATTATATGAAACTGTGGCTCCGAGCTGGATATACTATACACAATTATATAGCTTTCTGACCAAATATGCAAACGAGTTAACCCTTCACAATTAGCCTAATAATTTAAGCCTAACACCTTTCAACTTTTGAACACTTCGACATTAAACACGTCCATTCATTCATACCACTACAGCATATGAGCATATCCCACAAATAGAGTAGCTAGTGGACAAACTGCGTGTAAAATAAACATGCAAGTCGTCCTCTCCGTAACAATAAAAGCAAAAAAAAAATATTAAAACTATAAACAAACAGTCGGGAACATATCAATGGTCTTAAAAACATTTGATTGAAGATGTTTCATTCACACCCATATTTTCATAAAAGTGCCGTTTATTGAAACATGATCTATTTATATGTAGAATACGATTCACGACCCTAGACATCCCATTCACGATCATCGGATGGTACCTCCAAGACTAGGATCGAGAAAAAGCTTCCTTAAAGTTACAAATGACCTGACTACATCGTCAGAAAGGCGTAAAGAGGAATTGTGGAAGCAGGAACTTGGCGACAATCCATGGATGATGCCATCCGAAAGCGCAAACACCGTGCATAGTCTGAGGTACCGCACGTGGAAGACACTGAACAGGCTAAGGGTTGGGGTGACTAGGTGCAAAAGTAACCAGCGGAAGTGGGGCTTTTTGGATGAGGAGGACATTAGCTGTGACTGCGGGGAGGTGCAGAGTGATTCTCATTTATTGCAATGCCCGCTGATGCGGAATGCATGTAATGAGAGTGACCTATTGATGGCGAATGACAAGGCGATATACGTCGCTGAATACTGGAGTGGCAAAATCTAAAGTCTGGACCCGAAAAGCTAAAGCTGATGTAGAATACCCAGAATATTATATGTTGAATATACCTATATAGTACGGCATTAAAATTTGTTCATACGATTTCCATAAACCATCAACTACCTAAATTTAATATTACAACACACGTTTTTTGAAATTAGGTATGCATGTTACCACACTTTAATCATCTCAAGTTTTATTATCATTGACTATCCAATAAAAATCAAAACGTTATTTTGTATGTAAAAACATTCGAAGATCTTTCCCAAAATTTACACAAATATTGCTATTTTATTGATATTGCTAAAAGAAAATGCATCAAAAATAGTTCAGGAATGTTTGTTTATGAAAAACTATCCCATTACGCATATCTCACAAGTAAGATAGCCTGTAGACCAGCTGTCCTCACCTTGCCAACAAAAAATAGATGTTCAGGGTGGGTGGCAAATCTTACCTCTGAAATAAAGTTATAAAATGTTTTAACTTTTTCGAATACTTGCTTTTTACACGACATTCAAAAACTTCCGGAAAAGAGTAGGAGGCCAATTATTTAAGTTGGGTGCTATTTTTTTAATTAACTGTCAGTTAATTTAATTTTAACATTATCTATTTGTTTCGTTCATGACTTTTATCATATTATACTTATCTGTGTATTTTCATAATCTAGAAGAGGGGGAATTATTATCAATAAAAATAATAAATTTTCGATGCTGCGATGGTTGTTTTCAAAGAGTTTTATAACTTCAACAAAAATATCCAACATTAGTTTTATTTTATACTTTATGGCCTTTCGTACAGTAAATACCGATTGAAAAGTTTGTATACTTACGACGCTGGGACGCCTTATCTTCAAGGCCGTCTTAGGACAAGGTAAAGACGGAACTGCTTACCTCACAACCGACGTCCAAAGAACAAACTTTGATTCTGAGATTGAGTGATAATAATAATATTATTATAACATATACTTTGTTAATAGTTTCCAAAAACCTTATTTTTCTTGAAGGGCGTTTCCACTCATTGTGATAAAGTAGTTTCTGAGTTACTGTCGAAAAATGGGGAGTTTTAACAACAACAAAAATCCAGTCCAAAAAAGAAAAATTATGGTGCTTTCTATATTTTTTATCCCGTGGAGCACCCGGTGAAGAATTGGTCTCCCACTTTTCTGCGTAAGTTTTCGAGTGTCCTGTAAAAGGCAGGTGTTCGAAAAAATAAGACATTTTACATCTTAAATTCGGCGATGAGGTTTGCCACCCATCCTGTATGTCTTAATATTTTTTCACTTATTTTAGAGGCATTGACTATGTAACAATTACGAGACATTTTCAAATAAAATATTTAAAACTTGAATCACTATGTTTATTTGTTACATTAATTTAAATTACAGAACAGTCTTGAAAAGCTCGTCAATGGTGCAAGTGCACTGAAATCGCGATAGCGTAATTTAAATTAATGTAACAAATAAACATAGTGATTCAAGTTTTAATATTTTTTGTTGGCACAGAGAAGACGGCTTGCATGTTTCTTACATGCAGCTGATCTGCTGGCTACCCCACTTGTGGGATATGCCGTGATGGTATAGTAGTATAGTAGTAGCAGTTCTATATTTTTAAATGTGCATCTTTAAGGTTTTTATCACCATTTGAAAAAGCAATTTTCGCACTTCTTGTATTTGGCGTTATCAAGCGCTACAAACAGTACCAAGAGTGAAATGTGTGGCAATATAACATAGCGCCTAGCGACGTCATACCGAACAAATTGAATATAAGAAAATATGAATTTTTAAAATGAAAATAATGAATTAAAAGTTTTATTCTAACTTTTCTTATAAGGATATTCGTGATCAGCGTATATTTATTAATATAAATTGATACCTAACATTTATTCATATTCCTCACACATGCATGTTCCTCATTTAGATGAACAATTTACACACAAGTACAATAATACATACATAATAAAGTTGTTGAGTGTCCTGTATGCAGCAGAATAAGTTTAGAAAACATCATTTATTTATTTTTATTTATTTAGATGAACACACGGCGTGAGCCTTTTACATGTTAAACAAGCAGTATGAAAGACAACAAGCACAAACAGACGCAATAGTCAAAAATACATTTTTGTATACATAGAGTAATTAGTTAATAATTAACAGTCAAGAAAAATTCAATAAATAGTAAAAAACAAAAGAAGTCAATAGGAAACAACAGTTCTACGATAAATAAATTACATTAATTATGTCAGTCCAAATAAGCATGAGTATGTCAAAGAAATAAAACAACAATTCTGAACAAATAAAAACAAAGATAATATGCAATTAGGATAATTGCAATGTCAACAGTGAGAATAAATGTAGTACGAGACAAATATGAATTAATTAAATTATTATAAAATTGTTATAAATTAATTAAATTATTATAAAATTATTATAAAATGTAAAACATTATTTATATAAAAAAAAACAAAGAAGAAAGAAATGACAAAAGTCAATAAAATCAAGTAAGATCAAATTTTCAATGGTCATATAATTACAATACATATCCCGTGGAGCACCCGGTAAAGAATTGGTCTCCCACTCTTCTGCGTAAGTTTTCGAGTGTCCTGTAAAAGGCAGGTGTTCGAAAAAATTAAGACATTATACATCTTAAATTCAGCGATGAGGTTTGCCACCCATCCTGAATGTCTTGATTTTATATTGGCACGAAGAGGACAGTTTGCATGTTTCTTACATGCAGCTGATCTGCTGGCTACCCCACTTGTGGGATATGCCGTGATGGTATAGTAGTAGATGAAGAAATGATATCATGTGTGGCAAAAACACAATTTAAATTCAATTATTGCATGTAAAATAAAAAAAAAAAAAAAAAACAGAGAAAACATGACTAAATTATTTAAAATCTTTAATTCATCGATGAGTTAAACCCCCCATTCTTAATGTCATATTTTCATTGGCATATAGAGGATCACTTTCAAATAGTTTCATGCAGTTAATTTCCTGGTTACCCTCTTTATGAGAGGTGCTGTACCTAATTCTATAGAGAGATAAATACTTCAAAGTAAAATATATACAGCATTGGCCATAAGTAGTATGGAAACGCTTAACACAATGTATGAAAATGATCAAATTCAGGTATTTTTTTCTCTTTGTGAGGACATCAAAAGTAAATAAAAATACTAAAATCTTAAAATAATTACTTTAATATTTACAAAACAAAACAAATAATAGAAAATTTCAATCATTAAGGAACATCTCAGAATGGGCTATTAAAACTCATTAATGTTGGTGGTTGAAATAAAACCACCATTATTAAATGGTAAAAAAAACCGAATTCAAAAATAATAGAATTTTGAAAACAATAATGCTAGTGACACATTTCAATAAAAAAAATAAAAATATTTTTATGAATAAGTGCATAAAAATTTAACTTTTCTAGGAATTACAACAAAATTCTAAGCGTTTCCATATTTATGGCCACTACTGTATTTTGAAACTTATAATGAATACAAAAATAAACACATTTCTTTATAACATTTTTTTCTGTCATGACATCATTATGAATTATTTCTCAAAATTCTCTAATACCTTATCTCCTCGTAAAATATTCTATCCTCGTATTAATGTTGGCGATGAGTATGTACTCGTTCTGTGTTCTGTGTAGGCATCACTTTAACTTCATTTATAGGAATATACAGAAAATATTCACAAACCCTCAAAATGTATAAATCGAAATCAAAACTGTAGTACCTATTATAAATGTAACTTTCTCATTTCTTTACATTTGATTTATTAATATTGCCGTGTGTTGAGTAAGAGAAACCGACGTGCGTGAATGAGAAATTGTATGAAGGTGGAGGAGCGAAGGAGATGTGTAAGGATAGATCTATTTGGCGTTACGTTCTCTCTGCCTACCCCACTTGGGACATGGCGTGAAGGTTTAGTATAGTTATTGTATTTTTCAAAAGGCACGTGTTTGTCATTCATAAGAATGTGTGTGATATTAAATATGTTAAATTCAGGCGCAGAGAGGACAACTTGCAACATGCAAGCAGTCAGTCTGCTACTTCTACTGGCTGAACTATCGTAATGGTATCTATCTATCAGTAGCATAGCCAAAAGGCCTGGCTTCACTTGAAATTTTCAGTCAATAAAATGGCAGAAATGAGTGCAGTCAACAATCTCATCATTTTCTATTTAAATTGTTAGTACTTAATGAAGTACTAACAATTTAAATAGAATGGAAAAATATCAATGGATAGTTAAGAAGTAGTAAAATTAATAAAAAATGTTAAAAGCTTACAAAAACATATATAAACCAACACCAACAACAATTTAATAAATCATTATAATTTCTCTCTAAAATAATAATAGATAAATTTAGGAATATGTGTATTTTAATATAGGCATATAGGTACTGTTTAATTTACTCATACAATCAGGAACTAAAGATAATTCATGTTCTATAACACAACACCGAAATATTATTAAGTTCTACTTAATTAAACTTAATGTTTGTGCGAGAATGCAAATAATACTATTTGTATACGTTACATATCTACTTGTCTATATTTCGTACCTATGTATATATTATATTATATTAATATTATCTATTTAATATTGATGGGATGATCTTCATTAACATATATTTGACTACACCCATAAACCTTTTAATTAATCTTCCCTCATTTTCTTTGATTTCTTGTAATCCATGGTGAGTGATAATTGATTCATCAGCTTATATCATTCTTATTAAAATTGTTCTAGAATACTTAATTTAAAAAAAAATAAGATAATTTTAATATTTTTGTTTCCCTAGGGTAATCTTTTCATTGAACTTTTAGAGTGCGATACTAAGAGTAGTTATATAAATTAAAAATTCCATGATTTGTAAATTATCTTATACATATAAATATTGCCGACATATAAGGACATCGAAAGAAGAAAAGTCGCCGGTGCTAGAGAAAATGGTGCACTTCGACCCATTGTTAGCAATAGCAGTGTGTTGAACATGGCAAAAATGCTAGTGCACAATACCATTCTAGTACCGACACTTATGTATGCAAGCGAAACTTGGACGTGGTTGAAAAAGGACGAGAGTGGAATAAATGCTGTGGAGATGCGTTCACTGAGAAGAATGGTTGGTAAAACGTTGCGAGATAGAGTGAAGAATGAGGATATCAGGAGAATGAGCGGATGTGAGAGGAGTGTTGTGGACAGAATGCGTGTAAACAAGTTGAGATGGTTTGGACATGTTGAGCGAATGCAAGATGAAAGGATGACGAAGAGGATGTATTTATCTGAAAGAAGGGGTGTGAGGAAGCGCGAACTTCTTAGAACTACGTGGCTTGATCACGCGGACCAAATTCTTAAGGACGGACGCGTGTGAGTAAGAGAAATCGGCGTGCATGTATGAGAAACTGGATGAATGCAGATGAAGCGAAAGAAGTATGCAAGGATAGATCTATATGGCGTTCCGTTCTCTCTGCCTACCCCTCCTGGGTATAGTATAGTATAAATATTGCAAGTACCTCATGATATGTGAAGTGAAATTGCTGCCACCTGAAGATGATGAATGATATTACATCGAAACGTCACGGTAAATCCTCTGCCAGTAGGTTCCTCAAAATATTAAAATATGGTTCACTTCGGGAAAATATGAAAAAAAAAAACATTATATATGTACTAATTCCATCAACAATACACACCATGACACGCTGTGTGTACTTGTATCAAGTCGACATAAGAAAATTTAAATTCGATTCTTAGAGTCTCAATAGAATTGACACACGCTTGAAACGAAAAAATAAAACCTTTTTTCTATAGACGTAATAATATTAAGGCGTATGGATATATGGCACCCCCACACGGGTGCTTCCCACCCAACTGTTCAGGATTCTCAAGACGCACCGAATTTATCTTTCATCTCTAACGCTCGTTTCTCCTCGTCTCGTCCCTCCATCTTTTCCCTCATCTTGGAGTTTATAAAAGTATAAGAGAACGAGACTGGACATATCTTCTCTTCCACACAAAGGATCTTTAACCTTGGATGCCTCCACTATTTTACGTTGACCGAAGTTGTAAGTAGAAATAGTAGTATTTGGATGGTCAATACATCGCTTCCTCTTTACTCAATTCCTCTACTCTTTGCTCTCTCTCTCTCTTTACATGGTAGAGAATGAAATTTTTATACTGCACCGTAACATTCTTTTCCAGAAATGGAGAAATATATACCTGCCTGTTTGCTTATTCAGACTTGGTAGGTGAATTTAAATTTGGTTAGGAAATGGTATATGGAATTTATTTGGGTATATTGCACACGCTGATTTATATAAATAATTCAACATAAGTATCCACCTCCACAAGCTCTCTATGCATCTTTTAATACAACATACATACATCAAAATAAAGTAAAACACAAATTCTCCTTTCTCAATTTACATGTTCTAGATTCCAATGTTCTCCTAACAATAAAGTTATTCACTACATAATTAATATTACGAGTAACACAACATAACGTGTTTTGTTAATTAGATAGTTCAACACCTCTAGAATAAGTTGGAATGCCGTTAAATATAATACAACATTCGTGTACCTCCCATTGTTTTTTCTTGGATATTAAAATTACTATTTCATACGCAATTCGCTCAGAAAAGTATAATATCTTATTATTATTTTATAACGTCTCGTAAAAGCCCAAGTATACGTAAAACCTTGAATTTACGTTGCTTTCCTTTTTATTAATTTATATAATTTTATTATTTGTTTCTGTATAAATCTGTTCATGAATGTCGCAAAGGCTAACAAGCTGTCATGCTTTCATGTATTATTTAAGTATAGATTGTATTTAATATTGAGAAATATAAAAAAAAAATTTAATGGCATTTTTATTTAGAAATTTAGGAAGTATCGACGCCAATGCCTCATTAATTTAGCACGTAAACTCGTTCTTGAATATTGGAATCTTTAAATCATTTATAAACCATGACTACTACCGTTGGTATACCAGCATGTTAACTACTGCACGTGGGGTAGCCAGTAAATTTACTGCATGTAATATACATAAATGTTGTCTCTTTCGTATTGTTATAACATAAGTAGACATTGAGGATGGGTGGCATGCCTCATCCTAAACTATGGCCCTCTTTTACAATTTACCATTCCTATGACAGAACGTTAGAAGAGGTAGAGGTATTGGTTATTGGTTCCTAACATAGCTTTAGAAATAAATCCTATTTCCTAAGTCTTATGTTTTTATTATAAGTATCATTCCTATTAATAGAAAATATAACGTTTGAATTTATCAATTTAACTATACAAAACGACGTATTTTTGCAAATGGATGTGTTTGTCTTAGTAATTTTAGTTAAATTTACTTTAATTAATTATTTAGGCGACTTATTAAAACAATAAGTTAAGTTATTAAATTTTAATCAATTAACAGCTGACTCATTTATTATGTAGGTACATAGATAAGATACTTTAAATATTTACAGTTCAGAACCGTGTTGATGAGTAGGTATTGTTTTATTTAATTATTTAATTTAATTTTTGTATTTTATAATGTCAACGTGCGATGTTTGATCTTTTGATCAAGGATTTTTATTATTATTTGTTCTTCTTCTTCTTCAAGTGCCTTGTCGTGCCTCAACGTTGACGATCACCTCGGCGGGTCCTCGGCGTCCCTCAATTTTCCCCTTCAATATCAGTTGGAGAAGGTGGTATTTTTCTCCAGATCATTACCCAGATGTGAAACCTTCCGAACCTTGATAGTTGACAACAGCTCCCTGTCAGCTCTAGCTCGCCTCAGGACTTCGGTATTGGTTACCATGTCTGTCCAGGGAATTCTGAGCATTCTGCGATGGAGCCACATTTCAAATGCTTCCAGTCTGTTCATTGAGTTGACCTTTAAGGTCCATGTTTCACATCCATACAATAAAACAGACCATATAATTTTTTTAAATTATTTTATTTTATTTTTGTATTTCATTATGCTAACGTGCGATGTTTTAATCTTTTGATAAAGGATTTTTATCATTGTTCATTGTGTAATAGATGACACCACTCACCTTTATAGTCTTCAACTTTGCGGCGAGTGACGACCTATGACGTTCATAAATACAGTTACCCTGTTTATTATGGCATCATAGAATATCCTAAAAAGGAATGCTTTATTGGGAAATGCCAATATAATGACATATACTTACATTTTGACTTTTCAAAAACATGATAAATTGAAAAAACACAGTATGTAGTTAACTTTCAACATTGAAATGACTTTTATTAACTTCGCGTACTAGTATTCGGAGACTCTCGACTCGATCATCGGGCGATTAGTAAAAAGTGAAATAAGATACAGAGACAAACAGTATTTATAGGATTTGAACAAAATAATGTTGGGAGAAGTCCATGTTGATAAGAAAGTAATTATAATTCATTGATAAATAAAACTATTGATCCGCTGTGGACGGATTCACAAGGGAAGAATTTAAAGAAAAATATAAATATCTAATTTCTCCAGTATTTACCTTATTGCGAAATGGGGAAACCACAGAAAATCCGAATACTAATACGCGAAGTTAATAATAGTCATTTGGAAGTTAACTGCATTCCTACTGTGTTATTTTAATTCATCTTGAAATGGACTTCCAACAAGTACATTCGGTCAATAAGATCAAGATTTCAAAAATATGTTTTTCATAATGTTAATATCGTTACATATTAGTATTAGGCTTATTTTTTTATTATTTTTTATTAAAAAAAAAACAATAACCCAACTCGCATGCTCGTTTGTAAATAAATTATTGTTCTGCTTATGAATAATTAAATACATATAGGTAAATTATTTCAGAATGCAGAACGAACCTTGAATATGTAGAGTGTTTATATGTACCTACCTAGGTTGGTTTCGCTTATCCTACTGCAGAACGATAAAAGTAATGACAGTTAATTTTAACGGCGTGCTATCTCCCAACCACATTACAGTACAGAAGCATAGTGTGCGTGATCGGAAACTAAAGATCACCCATTCCTGCATCGTCTTCACCTGCACTTGTTTCCTCCATCTCATCCCATTTCATTCCCTCACATTTCATATTATTATTATTATCATTCGTATCTCTACTGCCTAACTTCTCTGCAGCAAATAACAAGTATATGTATTCTCGATTGGAATAGTTCTGTTTGTAGATCCATACAATCTATAAGATAGGATCTATTCTATTGTCTTACATCACATATTGGGTTGTCATTGAGACATGTTTTATCAAATTTATTCTATATCTATTATTACTTAAGTATTTATTTGAATATTCCGGTTAAGAATGAATATCCCACTCATTTCTGAATGTTTCAAATGCAAGTATTAGCGCAATCTGACTTGTAAGATAATTTTAAAAAACTACTACTACTATCTACTACTATACCATCACGGCATATCCCACAAGTGGGGTAGCCAGCAGACCAGCTGCATATAATAAACATGCAAGATGTCCTCTCCGTGCCAATATAAAATCAAGACATTCAGGATGGATGGCAAGCCTCATCGCTGAATTTAAGATGTAAAATGTCTTATTTTTTCGAACACCTGCCTTTTACAGGACACTCGAAAACTTACGAATAAGAGTGGGAGACCAATTCTTTACCGGGTGCCCCACGGGATATAGGGATATATTTTAAAAAAAAGAAAAGAAAATGACAATTTGCATGTAGCAAATCCGTTGGCTATTCCACTTTTCCATGCTATGTTTTTATGGTATATTAAAGTAGGTACAGTATTTGAATTTATCCATTTATGTAAAGACGCGATAATGTTTAATTAATTACTATATTTCTTTGCGAAATTCTTATACATAATTTATCGAAACAGTTTTCTATAGTATTTAAAACCAAGAATTGTGTTTTTCCAATTTTATTATTAACAATATTTACTTAAATCCGATAACATTATAAAGTTGAAGCCACTGCTAACTAATCATTGATAAACTTTGGTTGTTATTCATATCAAACAAAATTGAAAATTCTTTGCAAATACAAAATTAACATTTCGCGTAAGAGAGATGTTGTTTCATTTTTAACTTAGTCTTGCAGACTGTCGTCGCTTTGTATGCAGAACATATTAATAAGACCCCACCGGGAAGGCAACGTATGGACGTGAATAGCCGTCTCCTCCTTACCACCTTGTTTTCTCGGACGATAGTTTTCCTGGTTAACCCATAGCCGCACTAAATTTCCTAACCATTTGAGGACATTCGCATCCTGAAAACCGACTAGTTATATTATACTATTATCTCGACCAAGAATATTACGAAGTGAGCTATGTAAATGTGTACAAAGGTTACTATGGCTGTAATACATAATTTATCAAAGCAGATTTCAGATTTGGATTGCCTACAATATTTCGACTCAACAGGCGAATAAGTTGTTTGATTAGGATCAAACTTCGTTGTGTGCAAAATTGATGTATAAAGTAAAAAGCCACCAACCAAACATAGTTTCCCTCCAGAAGATATTTTAACTACCAAATATTGTTACTACTGTCACTTTAATGTCTTCAATTGACCAAAATCTATTGTCATAAATTGTTCTATATGATATTATTCTTCTAAAATATTATCATAGAACTAAAAACTTATTTGAAAAATGTATTCAGAAGTGAGAAAATCATAAGAAAAAAGATTGACTGATATTGACTGACAATGTCTTTATAAGACGTCTTTCTCAATAAGGAACATTTAGTAGAAGAAAACATTTGTATTTTAATTTCGTTATGGAATTCTACTACCTAAACCCATACACAGTGAACACATAAGAATATTTTAAAGAATATGAAAACTTTCAAATATCAGCAACATTTTTGTCACCATTAAGGTATTTCAAGGGTTAACTATCTCGGTTTTCCCACCCGCTACTCTTTATGTCCTCTACCCCTTTTCCGTTTCAAACATCTTGAAAACTTTTCCGCCTCAGACGGCTACACGCTTTTGAATAAAAAATCACTTCGCTTCCATTAAAGTGTGTACACAACTACTTTAAGGTTTTATAAGATATAAGCAAAGCTTCAAGACGTTAATAATGGACTAGTTCATGTAAAATTATGCTATTCATAAGAGCTAAATTAATTTTAAACTATACACTCTCATAAAGATTCTCTTCCTTAAAAAAGACCCAACTTAAATCTTTTCTATAAATATTGACCAAAAGTACTCGTAAAAAGCGAGACCTTAATCGTATTTTCATAGAATGAAATAATATTATTAATAATGGAAATAATATACAAAAAGCACATGTGACACAAAAAATGTAAGAGAGTATAGTAAAACATATAATATAAGGGAAATTGAAAAGTGTATACCAACCGAACCCTTTAAATGTAATAAAGTTTCATAGAGAGATGTTTTTCAGATCTTTACAAGTTTTCTTATTTAAATCGAAATAACTGGTTGGTGGGTAAAGAAAATAAGCAAAATAGGCTCGAATCATGTTTGATATAATCACGTAGAAGAAGCGAGAGAGACAGATTGATCGTTGAAACATCCCTTCATCCTTGTACCCTTGAGGGAATATCATCTCATTATAGTTAAGTGACTCAAAGAGATTTACAACATTTTCAGCATCTTTCCCTCTTTTTTCTCTGAGGTTCTTGTTTAAACCTCTCTACATATGACACACTTATAATTTTATTCATAGAAGCCTAGTCTATCACGATCTTATCATCATACAAATATTATTTTTATTAAAATTGATCAAATTCTACCGATCGAATTCCTTTCATTCAATTTAAGAAACTGTAGATTTTTTTCATCATATTTGCTTCAAAATAATTGACGATCAAAATATTATCTTTATTTTTATTTTTACCATTTTTTAATGTTTTTTCAAATTTTATCTGGAATTTACGTATTGCTGTAATGAAACCTCCACTATTGAGATATTTTTGTTTTTATTGCGCGCTGAAAATATACTTGAAATTTTCCGTGTGATAAAACTTCCTTCTTTCGAATTCCATCTCAATAAAGAAGAACACTAAAAAATGTATTGTGAATCTTAGCGGAGAGAATAACAGGAACAAGAGAGCCGACTGTGTGGTAGATGAACATGTAGGTAGAGTCGGTATGGCAGATAATACAATGAATAAGTCATGAACTGCCGCTATTGTTTGCGCTGCTTCCATTCATTTCTTCTGTTTGCCTGTGACTTTAATATAATCATTTTAGTAATTTCTCTACCTTGCCTTCCGTATTCCCCAAAGTAAATAAGTATCTAAGTAATATTTTTATCGAAACAAATTACCCTTGATTATTCATTTGATTGATTGATTTATTCCTAAGCACAATACACGATAGCTCAATTATTATTTTCTCAATTTGACAAAATAATGTTTCAGAAGAGAATTCTTATGGGTCGAGGTGAACCCCTCAATATATAACGCTACATTTTCTTAAAAGAATGAAAAATATTTTCTTTTAAATCCTATAAATAACTTTAAAAAAATGTTAAAAACATTTTTATATCTATGAGTAATGCACTTACAAAGAGCATTTAAAATTGATTTATTACAGTTTTCCAACAACAAATAAATGCCAATGCTCTCATGGATATTCTCCAAAAGAGTAATAGACTATTACTTAATTGTGTAGTGAGTGGGTATATTATTATGTGGGTATTGTGTTTGGATATTGCGTAGTTGGCTTCAATCATACCGTATCATTATAAGTTTTATGAAGTAAATGCATTGAGTGGAGTTATTGAACAAGTGAAGATGGTGTAGATACATAGGTATTAGGTACATATTTGATGGGGATTTTATTAACCGCACAAGCAGCAGATGCAATACAATGATACAATTCATAATAGAACCTACGAACAGTATCTAGAAGCACATACCTAGCTACAACTAGATTTCAAACCCGAAAAGCAAACAATATGGTATATTGGTTGCGCAATCAACACTTCTTTTATAAATTATCGATTTCAAGAAATATATTACCTCTTTTTAATAATAAAAATAACAATAATTAGTTGACATTCCACTACGGGTGATTGGATGATCCAATATTACTTTTAGCAGGTACTGGGTATACATTTTAACGTCACGGCATTTCGCACAAATGAGTTTGCCTATTGACGAAGTGCGTATAAAAAATACGCAAATTATTCTCACCGTGCCAATGCATTTAATGATTATTCGTGATGAAATAGCTTTATTTATCCGATACCAACAATATCCAATTACCCATTCGGTTCAATAAATGATAACAGATCTAACAATATTCTAACAAATAATTCTGGTGAAAAAGGCTTTGGCGATATACACAGACAATGGCAGTCAAATTATCAGAATTAAATATTTCTGCGGAGCTTACAAAACAAGGTGGGTTGGCTAACGTACTTCAGCAATAACGCCATACGTAGAACTAGTATCAGAGGCGATATACACGTAATAGTAGTACTATACTAATACCTACCTGCAACTACTGCTCTACAACTACTACTACTACTGTTGCTGCACTGATCTGATATAAAATTTTATTCGTTTCTCAGATTACATCCACTTGGAAAACTGTTTAACACGATATAACCATACTTCAAATGGTAAGGCAACGTCTATATACGAAATATTTTTCATTTAATTGTATTCATGTCGCGGAGTCCACAGTATACAATATGTCTCCTGGTTTTTTTTAACATTTCGATTGTCTGTAAAATTGCAAAAGGAAAGTCTTTGTAAAACCTCAAGTAAAAGACAAGTTGTATACACAACTTAGCAATGAGGCATCCCACCCATCCTAGATATCTAACTTTTTTATTGGCATGCAGAGAATAATCTGCATGTTCATTGTATGCAATTGGTCTGCTGATTACTCCACTTGTGGGCTATATTGTGATATAATGTAATTTTTTTTTTTTTTTTAAAAAAGATATATCTGGGTTTTGTTTGTTATAAACCCAAATACAACCTTATCTTTTTTTTTAATTATTTTGTTTTTAAAAGTTTGTTTTTTCTTTGTTTGTTCTTTTTTTGTTTGTTTGGTTTGTTCTTTGTTCTTTTTGTTTGTTTTTTTTTTTGTTTGTTCTTAAAAAAAATAATTAAAATAAATAAAAATAATAAATAAAAACAATTAATATATAATGTTTATTTTATTTTTTATTATTTACAAATCGTATACCATATAAATGATAATACATTGTGTTATATCTAAATATTCAAAACTCACTTCAATGCTATGGAAAATTTATATACACGCATTTATAAAAGCTAAAAAAAACATAATAAATAAAAAAATTAGTAAGGATGAATTGATATAGGTAATATGCATCAGAAACTGAGCGGATCGGTAAATACCAAGAAAATCCTCTTATAAAAATATTTTTCTAAACTTAACATCAGCTGATATTTCTATTCAGTCTTCCCACACTTTTCTCTCATTGAACTCCCGAGGTCAATGTGTCCTGAAAGATTAACAAGAACCACCACGTTGTACATTGGTAATAATGGTACAATGTATGTATACATAGTACCACAATAATATCTCTGAACTGTTTCTTTTCAAAGTGTAATAATACTGCAGGTACTATGTACCACTTACTTAAATTAAACATACCTGTTATTACCAACTTGATCGTGGGTTTCCCTCTCGGCAACGGATTACTTCTAACAGTAAAAATAATAACAAATGCAATATATCCGCAATATAATGAAATATCATAAAACAATTTATACAATACTATTAAGGAGAGCCACTTTGTGTCTGTGCTTTTAGCATTAGTAATATGCAGGTAATTTATTTCATGGAAAACTTAATGACAATTAAGTTCACTTGAAATTTTACAATTGAAATTTATCTCAAAGAAAATATAACAAACAACAATAATTCGAGCGTTTATGCACTCAACATTTATTCTCCTACAATTTCTTGTGGGTGTTACATATCCACTGTTTTCTATCATAATTTCTTCATTAATGTACCTTGTATTGTTTTAATAATTATAGTAGAATGTATTAATAATACTAAATGATTAAACAAATCAAAATAAAAAAATGTTTATTTTTATGGAGTAATTTACCTAATTAAACTTAAAAATATCAATTGTTAATTATAATGATATTCAACTGTCTTCAATTTAAATAATACTTTCTCTCATGAAAAGTGTTGTTAAATAATTTGTGAAATGCTTTTTATGAGAATATGTTATGTGAAATATTTTCTTCCGCGTTATATTTCAAACTCAACTTTTTTATATTATTTGCAAGCATAAGAAAATGTAAAAGGTTCCCTCAAAAACTTTTAATCCCGATAGGAAGGTAATACCTTCCTCGATATTTATGAACCGTGTACAGTGATACGAAGGTATTTTTTTCCTGTTTTTCTTCCTAAATCCATTTTCCTTTTATCGTTACCGTGAGATGGCTTCTAGCTGTGTGCAAGAAATCAAAACATAAAGAAAATCATTTTATTAAAAGGTCGAAGCGTAAGCATGTAAACAATTTTTCGTATGTAGCACTTTGAATCTCTAAGGAGTTTAGATATCCTGAATATTTTGATATTACCATTGACTACTTACGTATAGATGTTATTTACAAACTAATCTCGTAAAAGGTAAACAGTTTTACATAACAAATTATTAAATGTCATTGACACTCAAAAGAATTATTGAATATTAAGTTAATGAGATTTTTTCATTGTTTGCATTTTCTTATATGCAATAACACTTTTATTATAGTAGTTGTTTCATCATAATAGTCTAAATAGTTCTTGTTTTGGAAATGTTAAAAGTTTTTCAGAATCTTTTTTCTACAAGAAATAGGACACAAGTAAAAAGACGAGGCACATTTTTTTAATATTATATTTATAGGATAGATTACATTTGTACAAATCTAATGAATAAAAAATAGCAAACAGTGTATTTTCTTACAATCCAAGCAGATTTACCCTACCTAAACCAGGAGAACAGAGAGTACCAGAATATAACGTAGGTATTCAATACAACATCGGTATTCTCGATAAGGCTTCTCAGCCAAAAGCGATTTTAACACGTGTATTACTTTACCCCATCCTCTTATGTTATTATCTCCTGATACCCGGGTTATTCTCACCTGCAGAACCAACACAGATATTGGGGAAACAATCTGACACGCATGTAACTATTTCGTAGGTCAAAGTTTAATTGAGACAAAGTAATTACGTGGAAGCACCTCACGCAAACACATTGAACTTAAATGTTCTATTCAAAACAAAATTAATACCCGATTATTATAAACCTGAAGCATTAAATTCACCTAAAGTTATAAAATAAATATGCATACGTTATTTTATCGGTGCTAATTTACGTATTTTGATACCTGTAATCAATTAATTCAAGAGGCTGACCTTATATTATTAAGTGTGTGCGTTTTTCTATTGTTGAAGAAATTGTATAACTTTTGCATTGATAAACTAAAGTTTTTTTATTTCATGGTTACTTTTGAAAACTGATTATTTATTCCTTTATTTTGTGTTGTTTCAGGTAAAACAATATTTTTCAATTGATTGGAAGTTTCCTGCTTTTACTAAAACTACAGACAACTCATCTCAAACAAAAAATACTGCAAGTACTATTATATAATTTTTGTAATAATTATTTTAAAATATTTTGAAAAAAGGTGAAAACAATTCTCTTTACATAAGGTATTATGACACTATACATTGGAGTTATATGCCTTTTTAGAAGATAATTGTAATGTTTTGTGGCTCAAATATCCAATCTGAATCTTTTATTTAGAAAAACTAACAAATGTACCTCAAGACGATTTCTCTCTTTCTTATCATAGCTTTCAACATGATTAGGATATCAAGGAACTCACTGCGATGTACATGGAATAAATTTGAAAATCTCTCGTATCGCTTTCACTGCGCTATTAAAAATTAGACATTTATTTATTTATACATTCTTTACTGTACATTAATCACAATTAAAATTATTTTATAGAGAATGACATTCAAATTCAGAAGAATCAATATTTAGAAGGCAAATTTATTACAAAGGCGCGATCTCTTCCAACTAACCGAATTTAAAAAAGCGGTTAAAACACATCGACATCTTTCTTTATATTTTATTTACATTTTTCTTAAAAATAAAGTGAAAATATTGTTTAAAAGTAAATGACATATAAATTATATATTTTACGAGTATGCCTGTTCAAAGCTGCATTTATTAATAGAAATGATAAAGTGAAAAAAGTACATTCAAGGATAATGGAACATTCATGTAATTCACTGCGTAGATAAAAATCAGCACACATTGGAGATGATATTTTTTATTTTAAACTAGTTTTAATACGCATTTATTTTGAAGCACGTTGAAATAAGAAAAGGATAGAGATTCTATCATAGAAGTCCTCTCATTTAAGTTTTTTTATCAGATTGTTCAGTTACTTTTATACAGATAGTGTTTGGCAAATATGGTGTGGGTCTGTTTCAATGTTGCTCCAAGGATTGTTCGTCACTAGATTGTGGTGGAACAATTCCATTTTCTTGCCTCCCCATATCATGAAATCAACCCTGACCCTCGTAAAACGCATCACAAAGAAGGTCGAGTTGATTTTCGCCCCATTTTATGAGAATTACGTGTACCAAACAAAGGAAAAATCCAAAAGGTTAACAAATCTAGCTCACGAACCTTTGGGCAAATATTGACACCAATTTCTATAACTACAGCATTTGTCTTTGTTGATTAAATTGACAAAATTGTTTGAAAACGTTTTTATTGTAAGACAATATGACAATGCCATATCACGTATCAACATTGTATGGATACCATTCATACAATATTGTAGGTATATAATAATATTAATCCTGATAACAGATAAGCAAACTTTATAAAAGAAATTTATTAACAGGAAAATAAATATTCATAACATTTTTTTCCTTATAAATCTCAATGGAGAATGGTCTCTCCAAAAATACTTTCATGAGAACATTTCATTCATGCCAGCAAAAAAGACGAAATATTCTTAAAAGAAAATGTATACATTATTTATCAAACAACTAGTGGATAAATTTTACTCTCAGTATAGAAAGATTATATTTAAAGCGTCTATTAGCTACATTATTAAACTTATTTGGCAGACGATTGTTTTACTTTTAATTCAGAATAATGTTTGTGGTGTAGACTTACCTACATCTCGTACATTGCGTACGTATATGAGTATTTTTTGTGAACAAATAAAGCAGATAGGTTTTGTATATGGAGTGTAGTAAAATGTTTCCAGCATTTAGCGTTTACACGCATGAGATCATCTCCTATCCATTGTTGTTGGAAAAAAGCTTCCTTTATCGACCGTGAGAAGCACCCTTTACACAATATTATATGAATGTAAAAACACCCCCTTTGCAATTTATTATATCTTAAAGTTTGTATATACTATTTATGTAAAATGATACATACCCTACTAGCTATTCATTACTACGATATTCGTGCCCTTTGCCGAAGAAATATATCTAACCTTCCAGTATGATACATGTGCGTAGGTACCTACCTAATGGTAGAAATAGTTGACCTTAAACGAAACCAATAAATACTTTTACATACATTCTATGAAAGTAATGCGTTTGCCAATTTCCCATATTCTTTTGTAGTTTTAAACAAACACATAGGTACTATTTAAAAAAACAATGTACCTTAAAAGATCCTAATTAGGAATCTCCTCATTTTTGACGAAGCGCACACGGTCACCATGAATGAAATATCTCATCTCTGGCGAATTGTGTAAGATTTATTGAAGAGATACCTCGTTGATTGCAGCCATCGGGCTAAGCATAGAAGCTTGTATTGATATTATGAGAATTGACTAAATATGCCCACTGACGATGCCCATCGAAGAGGTCAACAACACTGGCATAGTGGTTTTGATAAACTAGAGAGAGTTGAAAAGATAAATAAATTGTCACCTTAACGGATAAATAGGAGTCCTTGAACTTCTAGTTTAGGTGACAATTTATTTATCTTTCAACTCTCTCAAGTCTGTCAGTACTACTATGCCAGTGCTGGCATGTTCAACCCTACCACGTCAGTGGGCTGGGGACCCGGCTGATGTAGCAGATCCCGTCTTGAGACCCACACATATACGAATACCTTGAAGTGTGAAGCGTTTGTGACATTTAAAAACACCTCCCCTAACCAGATGGGTCGAGGAATTTCAACAGTCATACCCAGAATCATTTCCTCTCTTGCATCCATCTTCAAAGGGCATTCCCAAAGAATATGTTCCGCATATTGAGCTCCTGTCCCACACATGCACCATGGATTATCAGTTAATGCTCACTCAAAAAGTTTACCTCTTAACTGGCCATGTTCAGTGAAAAGCTGTACAGAAAAATGATCAAAGGACAAGAAGCTCATTCTCAGTCTTTAAATAAAATCTGGAAAGAACTTGTAGACAAGTCTACATAAATAGATAGTTATGTAATTTTTACATTTTACAAATGCTGAGAAGGCAAAGTCAAGATTAATTTAAGCCATACTTACAATGCAGTTGTTTTGATGTCTACTCTCCGTCAGAAAGAAATAAAAAAATAAACGCTACACTATAATTTGAAACTTCATTATTGTTGAATTGCTTTCTCTCTCAATTTTTTTCTCTTTTAAATAAGCTTCAATCTGAGCTGTCTTTTGTTATGAAGATACTATCTAAATATCTACTCCTTTCAAGACTTATAACCGAATGTATTTAATTATATGTAATATTATCTACACACATACAAGGTTTTTTTTTATTACTTATGTAATTGATTCCTGATTGATTTATCGTGCTACTTATTAATCGTGACAGAAAAATAAAATATCGAAAATGAAACTGTAGACTTAGTACGAGTTTTACGTTATCATAAAATAGTCGATAACGAAATCATTTTGAGTTCACAATCACAAGTCAATGGCCTATTTCTATGTGGAGACGTTCCAAAAAACAATATTTGACACAATTTAAATTTTAAGTTTTAGCAAAAACTTAATCTATGATATTATCTTCCCCAAAGTACAGAAGTATAATGACTTCGCATTTACTAACATAATTTCAATTCATTTCGATAATCATTAGTGTCTTCGTTAACATCATTTTTTGTTGAAATAATAACGGCAATGTGATTCATTCGCTTTATATTAACTTTAAAAATCATTCTCAGTACACATTAACTTTACATAATTAATTTTCTGGACACAATATTAAATGAAGTTTTATCAAATAACAAAAAAATTAATAACAAAATTAGTGTAAGTAAAAGATTATTATTATGGCTAATTTTACTATCGGAAGTAAATTCCAGTAATAAGATAACCATTAATAAGATGAATAAAGTTTAATTTAGAGAAGAATGGAATACGCTAGAGTTATTAATTTTTTATCGCTGTTAATTAGCGTATTGAAGAAGCTCTCGTAACCATCTATCAAACATAATCCTTTGCGATTTACGCTTAATTTGTTAAGTCCACTCAAACCAATTTCCAATAATCCTCATCTCCCATCTTAATCTCGATTCTGTTTACAATTACTCAGTACTCACAATGTATTCTTACTTTCCTCTCGGCCAATTTCATTCTCATCTTAGATATTGTTACTTCAACAGAGGTATCTTTTGTAATGAAACAACTTATAAGTTTTCATACAATACCCATTGATACCTATAGTCAGTCATAAAATGAATGAAAAGAAAATACTCTATCGTATACTTTTTATATCTACTTGACTGTTATAAGCAATGTTATTATTATTATTATTCTAAAAATATCACCCTGCACTGAGACCATAACAGATATTTATTTATTTATAAAAAATATTCTTTTCTAACTATTGACGTAGTATTTCTATTTATTTTTATAATACTCAGTTCCTTTAATAATTATTTAACGAACACGAATTTGAACCATCCGGTATGAAGTTTACAGGACAGGCGGCATATCTCATCGCTGAATTTAGGGTTTAAAAGATCTTGTACTTGCTTACAGAAAAAATCGGGAGCCCAATTTTTTACCGGTTACTCCATGATTCATTACTGGTATTTTTATGTATATATAATGAGTTACAATCCATTGGATTGGTCTGCAACGAGTTTTGACTTATTTCTCCACTCCTCCCTATTCTCAGCCAGTCTCTTCAACTCCATATATGAGCCACAGCTCATGTCCCTCTTCAGTTGGTCCATATAGGCGTCTCTCGGTCGACCTCTGCCATTTGTGCCTTCGGTCCTGCCCTCTGCGATTGCGATGAGCAGTCCTGGGTGCCTGATGTTGTGGCCAATCCAATTAGCTCGTTGTTGGCAGATTCTTTTGAGGAGTTGCCTTTTTTCGCCAACCCTGGTTAACACTTCTTCGTTTTCGACGTGTTCCGACCAATGAATCTTCAGCATGCGTCTATAGCACCACATTTCAAATGCCGCTAACCTTCCGCTTTCCCTCTTACTGATGGTCCACGTCTCGCACCCATATAGCAGAATGCTCCACACAAAGGCTTTAGTGAGATTCTTCCTCACGCTTAGATCAATATTAGGGGATTCTAATATTTTGGATTTTTTGTTAAAGGCAATTCGTGCCTGGTTTATTCTGCTCACAATCTCTGATTTGGAGCGTCCATCCTGGTTTATTCTGCTGCCCAAGTACACGAATTCTCTTACTTGTTTGATGCTCACTCCATTTATGGCAATGTTCGCAGTCGCTTCCTCCCTTCCAACGACCATACATTTTGTTTTATCTTTATTTATTTTCATGTTTTACTTTGACAACAGTATACTTTCCATTTTTCCTAAGGCTTCGTTCAGCTCCATCTCGGAGTCTGCGAGCAGTGCTATGTCGTCAGCATATCTAATCATGCTTCGTATTAAATAATAGGTAAATTTTATCTTTTAATTAATGATACCTAGGTTAATTTTGAGTTCGTCGGTAGCCTGGAGGTAGAGTCTCGGCCTCGTGAACACGGAGTCCGTGGTTCGATCCCAGGTGCCGGCAAACTCCCCTTTCGCGACACAAGCTTTTAGCTTACTGTGAAAGGTGTATAAGGTTGTATTTGGGTTTATAACAAAACCCAGATATACCTTTTTAAAAAAAAAAAATATATCTTTTTACCAGATTTGAATACAACGTGCAGATGACAAAACCAATCAGACATCTCAGAGATCTGAAATATGAGATCCCAAAAAATAGTTGCTTCTATGGTTTGCATTAAGTGTTTTTCAGTGAGTATGGCAGAATTGGTGAACGTTGTCCATGAACTTCAAAAGTGATCACCTAAGTCAACCTCAAGCCAATTCGTAACCATTGGGATGCCTTTCTCATTTCTTTCGACTATATTTTACACAATGTTACATTGGGTAAACATGGTTCTCCAATTGAAAAGTCTGATTGATTTTATCTAAATATTGACAATAATAAGAATGCGTGCGAATATAAAATATCCTAGAATATTTCTTTTTTATGAAGAATTTTATGATCGATAAGCATTTTAAATATATTATGAGAATGTTCCAAAAGCATACCTGTTAGTTTGTCAAAGATCACAATAATATTTTATAGGGTAGAGTAACCATGCAGAAAACACGATGATCACCGTGTTGTATAATACCCCCAAGTGAACAATTCTCATGTTCAAATTTTATTCATAGTTTCTTGGACAAGATATTTCTTAAAAATACGAACTACCTATTGCACAAGGGATGATGTTGATATTACAGTATATAATATACATATGTAATGTATATATACGTCTAACCTGTGTGTGCTTTTCAAGAATGTTTCATGATGAGGATTCGCTTTCTGATTTGTTTCACATCGGCTGATTCACCTACGTTGTACCTATATAATTTTAGTTTTTACTAGAATAAGAAATTAAAACGAAAAATAATAATATGGCGGCAGCTTCCGAAAGCCGGCTGATTAATAAAGTTGGCAGTGAAATTGCTGTACATATATTTTCTTTCATTTAAACATCTCACTATGATGAACTTCCACCAAGAACCGTAATTAAACTTTATGACTAGGATGTAATCTTTTTAAAAACAAAAAAAGTATTTCTTCAACACGCCTGAAAAATAAAGAGCATCATTTACGAACAATGAATATTCTTTTACGAGTAACTAATTGAAAATGTATTTTTTTAAGAAAATGGACTCAAACCTATATTTATTTTTTTGGTATAAATATACGTATGATAATTATTGTTTTGTACACGTTTGGGATAAGTATGTTTCTTGTACTTTTTTTGTAGAGTAAAATTATGAACGCCATTACCAGGTGGCTGATGTTAATTTCTAAATGTAATATTTTTTAGGTTGTTAATTATCACATTGTTACATTACACAGAATTAAAACTTGATCTCATTTTATGTACATAACAAAAACAGCTTGGAGTAGCAGGTATTCCAATTTCAACATAACCTTTCTCAATGTTCGTCGCTTTCTTACAGACGTGCATCGAAGTGATACTGTCTCGCTCTATCGTTGCTCTCAGGTTTTCGGCAAGACAGGCGGTGTAATAAATGGCGCAAATTACAGGTAATTGCTGGATACCTCTGCCGGCCCTGGTAAGGGGCGAGTAGGATTTATGACTAAGGCCCTGGAACGAGGGTAGCTCGGAACATATACATACCCTACCTACAATCTACATACCTTTGTTAATATATCTAATACGTATATATGTGCGTTTTCCTTAAGATATATTATCATCTCTCTGTGTGCACACAGCAAGAGTCATCTACAAGTTTAATGACCACATACATTTATATATCTAGAATTCAAAACGATGATATGTTAACGTCTTAAAATATTATATGAAAAAGATAGTGTATATTACTTTGTTAACCTTTGTTTTAACGTTTGTTTTAAATCTTTAGTATATTTTTTTTATTCATTCCATTAAGTAATAAAGACAATAAATTTACCTAGAGATATTAAGTTTGATATTTATTATCATTTTTCTTCTACTTCTTCTTCTTCTTTAAGTGCCCTGTCGGGTCCCCCCTACGTTGGCGATCACCTCGGCGAACTTGACCCTGTCCTGCGCCGCTCGGAACAGCTCCTCCACACTTCGGATGCCGGTCCACTCCCTTATATTTCGCAGCCAGGACATCTGTCTCCTACCGGGTCCTCGGCGTCCCTCAATTTTCCCCTTCAATATCAATTGGAGAAGGTGGTATTTTTCTCCAGATCATTACCCAGATGTGAAACCTTCCGAACCTTGATAGTTGACAACATCTCCCTGTCAGCTCTAGCTCGCCCCAGGACTTCGGTATTGGTTACCATGTCTGTCCAGGGAATTCTGAGCATTCTGCGATGGAGCCACATTCTTCTACTTAATAATATAATAATCAATTCCCTCAGGAGGTTCCTTGCAGGTGGACTACGAAAACAACGAACTTTATAGTACTAATAATGCGCAAAATTTATAAATGATGCAGTTTAATGATCCGTGATCATAACAAGGGCACAGTGACTTCTCCTGAACAAAATAGTTTTCAACATGGTCCTGAGAGTATGGTTGATTCTCTTTCAGGTCCATGGCCAATTTGTTTCAGGCAGATGGCGCGCAGGGTCTGAAGCTAATCTCTGCAAATTTAGAAGTATTTACTCTACAATCCTACATTTATGCGTTTATAATATTAGATTCTTATTGAAGTCAAACATAATACTCTACGTCTTCTTTGTCAGTTATCGCTGTACTTAGTTTTTCACGTAATGGATTTTCATCTCACAATGTTTTTTTTTATGATTTCATCATTCAAATTTAATCTGCCTTCGGTAATTATCATTTATTCTATAACAATGAATACCGTGTCATTACATTCACATTCAGAAAACATAAAGATTTTTCTCATCCTTAACTGATATTCTTCCCGGAAGTCAATCCAATCATTTTCTTTGTAATACAGTCTGATATTATCTTGCAGGAAACTTAAATACATGAAAAGATTAGTAACAAATTACTTAACTGAAATTAAAGTGTCATCTTCATTGGTGCAGCAGCGATAATATCAAAGAGTAAAGTAACTTAGTTTGTCATTGTCATTGTTATACCATAGACTTATGGTACTTTATAATATATCGCTCGACTGTAATATAGTAGATGTACATGTATTATTATATTTTATCATGAATACATTCAGTGGGTTGGTGTATAATAATGTACAATGTATGTATGTAATATTGTCTCTTTTATGTGTGGGAAGGCAATCGTGCGTGTATCATCCACAGCTGAATTTAATCAAGATCACAGATGCGTTATAATTCTGTCAAAGAAAATATTATGACAGGCAAATCGTGGTAGAATTATTATTTGGATAAACCTCAACTACAAAGGCTGAAAGCCTGCATAACTCCTCTAGATAATTTTACGTGAGAATATTTACAAAATAGTTTAATAGATGTTGTGGAGCCACTTACTTGCCTCGTCTTTTCAAAAGAGGGATCTGCATACATAATTATTAAATTCATTGAAAATATGAATTTAAGATAAATTTCATCTTAACATTGTTATTATATTGTGACTTAAAAGATAAATGGAAATAAGTATTTTGGAACTTCTATTTTGTATTATCTGTATTTAAATAATTATTGTTGTTTTATTAATAAATAGTCTTATTACTCTTTCGCAAAATGTAAATATCTCATCATCTCATTACGCACTAGACATTCATGTTTTATTCCCAATTGAATCATTAATTGTTTATTTCAATATCTATGTATGTTTAACATAACACGAGCATATATAATTTAATTATAGATATATATTGCAAATATAATACCTAATAAAAATTGTATAATAAAAGTTTTCTAACGATACTCGACCGATAGTAGACAGTAATAAGTGACTGAAAAACGTAATTTGACATTTATTTTGTGAAAATTTGGAAATTAGTATTTTTATTCTAATTAAATATCAACGGCAAAAGAATAATTTACACGGAAGTCATTTAAAAACTATTCGAAACCAAATCCTACGCGACGTGAGAGAGAGAGAGAGTCGAGTCGATAGAAAATTCAATACTAATGTATTCTATTTGAGATAAGATTTTTGTAAAAATCACATCTTCAATCGGAATCCATTTATCAGACGTGGCGTGGGAGCGGGGGTGAGGGTGTTTAAAATTCTTTTATCGAAACATTTTTGAAGTCAGAGAACTCGCGTAGGGAGGCTAATGGAGTTGGAAGTTGAAATGGAATAGAAGTACATAGGTACCTACCTATCTATTGAAAAGTGTTCGTATCAGAATCAAATCGGACGAGGGAGGAATCATCAATCTGTAATAAGGGAGAGAGATCTATGTATATTAAAATATATCCCATTGTTTTGATAATTAATTATACAGTTTACTTTGGATTGTGAATTTATTTTGCTTGATTTCTTATAAATATTTTACGACATTTTATTATTGTTTGTTGCTTTTGAAATGATTTTCGATAAATTATTAATGCATAGAAATTTTGATTTCATTGAAAATGTTTGCGTAAGAGTGATTTAAATAAACTTGATACAGCATGTTCGGTTTAGTAATATTTTATCAAATTTGGTATAGGTAGATATTATATTAATATGAAAATTTTCATAATTCGTTTGTCAAAAATATTGTTTATAATTAGCAGTCTGATTACAATATGATAGACATTTGCGTGACACGTTAAAGGCTGCTACTGTTTATAATATTATGTAATACATACCGTAAAATACAACATTTACGTGATAATGCTCTAGTCTAAATTAACTTATTTCAAATAATCATTATTTATTCAAATATCATTTTTACTTTACTGTTACATAATCTCACAATATGTTTGTGTTTATGCTATCGTTATGTTTAAATCAAGAATTAATTTAAAAAAAATAATTAGTTTTATTTGATAAGTCACTAATTAAAAAGCTACTATTTCATTTATAGTTAAATAGTTATTTAATTAAACTTATTAAGGTTCTTCGTTGGACATTTTTATTCAAATCGGTCGACATTTATAATAGTTTAAGATAACATAAGAATTTCCCAATAAGAATATGTTATACACAATATGTTACTTCGGTTATCAGATTAATAATAATATGTCAACACACTTTTGAAGTTTGGATTACTTACAAAAAAAGATGGAAAATTTTCTTTCAACCGTATACTTTTATGTAAGTAAATAAACGTTTCTAAAGTCAAACGTATGCTCTGGTAGTGGATTTCACAAACTTACTTGACAGTTTAAATTTAATGCAACTTTGTACGGAATCATTTTAATTTATGAATTGCTTTTTACACAAAACACCAAATATGAATAATGCATTATTCTATTTGACATTGTGCCCGCCAAATTGTCATTTATAACAAAAGGTATTTACTAAGTCTTATCGGTATTAAGATAAGACTTAGTAAATACCTTTAAATACCTATCTCAGCTACTAACTCACTAGAGAGATCCCATCTTCAGCTCATCTGTATACTCCATCCCAAGACACATCTTTAAACATGAGAACCATGTCATCATAAAAAGTGATAACAAAGTCACCCACGTTGAGATTACACAAATCATTGATGTACACTAGTAAAAAGTATTGGTCCCAGAAAACTGCCCTGTGGCACTCCATAGTCTATGTTGAGCGAAGATATTTAATCACAATTATGCTTAAGATTATTTGTAAGTCGCATTATTCTAATCATGATTGTGTATTTTTTACATTCCATTAAAACGATGAATTGTAGAGAAAATAGTTGAAATACATTAAATATGGGCGAGCGCCGTATATTTAAGAGAGATTCATTTTTATGATGTTCTTATTTTCAATTTTTTTACATTTATTATGATACCAATTTATCTATACTATTACGAAGAGTGTGTACTGTTAAACTTCAGAATACTTTTAAGGGTCATATGATTTTCATACTTACAAGAATTTTAAATTTTAGCACCCATTTTTGGATGGGAAATCATTACATAATTCGACAGTTCAACAGACAGAGCACAAACGTTAGATAACGTCACACATTAAAGGCGTATCATTAGGTACATTATAATATATATAAAATTATTTAGTGATATTACTATTGTGAAGAGAGCAAATAATGAGTCGATGCATCTTCGATCAATGTGAATTTTCCAAGCAGGAAAGAATCGGTGATGTTGATAAAGGGAGTAGATGTTCACTTGTTAAATGCATAGATATTGAATGAATATCTAATATAATGCCCTGTAATATGTACATTCATAAATACCATCAATGCATTATTTCTATGAACGCATTGATAAATCGCAAACATTTCCCTTTTCTCTTTTGCCCCACAAAAGAAGACTCAGCTTTGAAAGCTGCAGCTAGTACAAGTTTATTGCCTCGCAGGCTTGTGTGTCTACAGGGTATAACACACCACTATTGCCTGGGGTACGATGCTAATGTGTAGAGAAAACTAAACCTTTTCTCTTTATGCACTTTATGTTGTGATGTGATGGGATATTTCTACTTTACTACTACTTCTACTACTAGTTACCTTACTACTTGCCGTGGCTTAGCATAGCTCTCACTCTAACGTGTTTAGGTTTAATTCACCTGGGATGTATGCAATACACTTAGCATCCTCTGATTACATTAATACACAACCGATGGTAAACAACACTATAGAGTATCGCTCCACATCTATTATCAAATTATTTTATTGTGAAAATCAATATCCGAGCACTAATTAATAGGTACGTCTTTACTTATAAAATAATCGTTTAATGAAATTATTTCGTCTCGTTCTGAATCCCTTCACTATTGATTTTTCTGTATAATGTGTATAACTATGGGTTAGTTGGAAGATATCGATTCTGCGATAAACTCGCCCATTGCACAATATCATTTATTTGCATCACATTGTTTTATAACTTTATAATTATGTTTGCTTCTTTATGTGCAATAAAGTTTATTATTATTTTCATAATAAATTCAAATAATGTCCAGTATTAAGAAGTATATGTTTTTCGATTTTCCACGTAGTATAATACAAAATACTGGAATGAAAAAGGATGATTTTAATAAATAAACAGTTATAAGACCCCAAAAATGGGTTGGAGATATTTTTCAGATGATGGGAAAATAGTGGTATCATGTTTACTAAGATAGGAAAGTGTGGAAAAGTTTTAAAGATACCTAAATCCAGCAGTGGAGAGAAGAAGGCAGCAGTAATTATTAATTAATCATAAAACCAAACATGGCTTTAAAAACAATTGAAATTTGCTGTGTAAAATAAACTCATCTTATATACTCATAAATAAAAGTTGATACCGTTTATTTTTCTAAGACGAAATATACTTTTTGCTTTTTTTAAGTAACCTTATGATTCGGTCAATATATTAGTAAGTCTACCTGTTCCCTACTTCATATCAAATTATTGTAGTCACTTAATCACTCTGACCCTGCATTAATCTTTTTAATCCTGTCCTTGCCTACTTTCTAGTAACTCCATGCAACTTTTTCCATATAAGAATGACTGTTCGATGAAAATGAATTTTATAAGCCGAGGGTAAAAGTGGAGTAGAAAAGGGAGATGCATTATTTACAATGAGATAGCGAAATTGTAGATTCAATTTGTAAAATACTCCTTGGAGTGTGAAGTGTATAAAACAAAGTTGTTTTTTATAAGCCCATTACATTTTCATACGTAATAATACTTCCCAAAAAGAGTTAGATACTTTCAATATTGTTCCATCTCTTTCCCAAAATATTTTCTAATAAGGAGAGTGCATAAGTATACATGAATTCATAACTCGTATTATTTTCATCTTAAAGCAGTCAGTTAAATTCGTATCAAATTCTTGCCCAGGGAAAAGACACGACAAAAATAAATCTATGTCTTGGAGGTTCATATATTTATTCGGAAATCCGAGAGATCAGTTCTGAAAGACGATTCTTTGTAGCCACCCAGGGACTAGTAAAGCAATACCCCAAGATGTTCGTAAGAAAGAATTATTGGACACATTTCACAAAGTTTAGCATTGAGCTAGACACACACGTTTATGTATATTTATGTATAAATAAAATCATAGAATAGATATTGTATGAGAATATGCATTGTTTTTAAGTAAGTTTGTAGGTAGATATATAATAAGATAGTGTAGTAAGGAATAAGAAGACTTATAATAGCAGATAGTAGATACAATTTAATAAATACGTCGCTTATTGTTTATGTAGCAACATAAGGTACAACCAGATTTATTTGCATGTCTCAACAGGAGTAAGTGAGTTAATGGCTTTAGAAAATAATTAAACGATGCACTTTATGCCAGGGTGTTTATTACCGAGAAATTCCTTTAGCCGACTAGTGAAGCCGTAGCAGCTACTTACATAAACCCGCATACCTACATACTGTATTGTACCTACTGTGAGGAAGCTATGCCCGAGGCGACTGGCGGCGCGCGGTGTGAGCTGGTAACAAAACTGTTACGGAAAACTTTTATTTTTAAACTTTTTCTTTATTTTTATAAACATCGCCGTATGCGAGCAAATTATACGGCTTAATGAAATTTTATCAAGACACGATTGATAATATTTCTGAGTATTTATATATTTTTGTAAGTCATATCAACGTATTTTCTGTAAGTACTTATTTTATGCCTACTAATTAGTGATTAAATACATCATAATAACAATTTTTATATAAATACAAATAACAATAGCACGAGTTCGTTGGTAGCCTGGTGGCAGAATCTCGGCCTCATGTGCAAGAGGTGCGCAGTTCAATCATAGGTATCGGCAAACTCTCCTTTCACGACACAAGCTTTTAGCTTATTGAAACGGTTGTATTTGGGTTTACAACAAAAACACAGATAGGTAGGTACATGCTGTTAAGAAAAATAATAATAATAAAGATTACCATTATTTAATGTTACAATACATTATCAAAATCCTTAAATAACATCTCTATACGTTTTTTTTAAATACAAAAGTTACGTTTTCGTTTATATTATATTAATTGTTTAAAACAACTTTGAACAAAAATATCTAAATCTGATTTTGAATTTCGTTGTAAACATGATCTTAATGACCATTAATAAATATTGTTAGACACCTCGTGTTGTTATAAGAGTCATAGTGTAACTGTGTAATGGTGTAATGGTGTACTTCGATAGGAAATAGGAATCATATAAGATGTTAGTGAGTCATTTTTCAACTCTAACGATGCCCCAGGGAACAATTCATGAGACAATAAAACAAAATAACCCCATAGATTTTGAAATGAGCGACTTCTCATTAGTATTTACTTCAAATTTTCGGTCGTGAAACTTGAACTTGGGAAAATAACGCCATCATGTTACACAACATGTTTTTATATTTACAAGAAAAATCATAACATAATCTTTGGAAGTTCTAAGGTAAAGACAACACATTCTACTATCCAAAAGCTACCATTAGTTGAGTTTCGTAAAATATCATAACATATTATGTTACATAAATATTTACATCAGCAAAGTTTGATGTAATTGACCGAAAGTACTTGTTGGAAGTCTATTTCAAGGAGAATTGAAAAAAAACGCTATTTAAAGAAATATATCTTTTTTTCTTCTAATCCCTTTTAGATGGAGTCGAGAGTCTTCGTTTCCAGTAGGTGTAATTAACAGTCACTTGGAAGTATATTAAATAGTATTTTTTGCAATTCCAATCCATCCTGATAGTATATTTTTATGTCACAGTATATACTTAGTTGTGATATATCGCGATGTTAGGTAAAGATAGGCTGATTTTATTTTGTTATTATAATATATTACAAAGCTTATTTCTAAGCAATTTATATAATGGTAGATTGTATCCAGCAAAAAACTGATTCAAAACAGGTTGGTTATTCGATGATGTCGTAATATAATATTATGCCTTATCTACGGAAAATTTAAGCAAAATCTAAAATTTATTACTAAGAAATATTATAATACACGAAAAAGAAGCATGCTAAAAATATTTCTTCAGGTATGTTTGAGTTCTTATAATAAATCAAGAAAAAATCATGTTTTAGTCGAACAATAATAATTCTGTCTAATAAAGGTAGAACAAAATAAAAAGATTTATTCAAAAACTTCGTGATCTAATAATATTGGTTTAGCTGGAAACGGATTGAAATACAATTTGTGTCAAAATTTACTTATATTATTTATGTCTGTTTATTAAGTTGGAACAAGTTATTGATATTCCATTATTTTTCACTTAATCATCTAGCAAAATGAATTTGCTAAACAAACAGAAAAAGAAATGAAAACAAAAAAAAATATTTATTTATTCTTTATTATAGTTCGTAGAGTTGTGACAATAAATATAACAATGAGCAAAACCAATCAAGATCACTTCCTCGCCTACAAATAAATAGAAATTTGAGGCACTTTATTTAACAAAACGATGAACAAGGAGAAAATCACCAAATATACCTACACTCAAAAAAAAATGTGAAAACAAATATAAAAAAGTAGGTATATATACTTACATGAAATCCACAAATCCAATCCCTTAAACTAGTGTTTTCTGCATCAATAACCCATTCATAACTGCAGAAGGAAGAATAGAGAATTCCCCTTAGAAACGACAAATGAATCAAGGACCCCCGAGTATATTTTATTATTATTATCTAAGAGTCATAGAGTTAATCTTATTTCATACAAAAAACATTATGATACTATCAAATATTTGGATCAATGAAGACTCCACAATCTAATTAAATACAATGCACTAGGATGCGTATTTTGAAAGTATACAATGCCATTACGCACATGTTGGGACTGCTCGCGTATAGTTTCAAGTAGTTATAAGCATAAATATTTTTAGAAACTATACAAGATGATTACGCTCTTATCGTGTATATTTTCCAATAACGTTCACTAAAATTTGTACAAAACATACTGCACTAGTTTTCATTGCGGAATAATAGTGTACATTTTCTAATCGCTACACAAGGCAACGTTCTTAGAATCTATAGGTACGCGACTAGTTTCCAAGTAGGCATTTTGATTTGTTGCTTTCTCTTTTTTTCGTATATAATTGTTTTTATTTTTTTTTCGTCTCGTATTTATTATAATTATTTTATTGCTTTTATTACCTGTATTTTTGTTATTTTGGATTTACTTGTTGTTGTTATAATTTCTTAAATTTGTCAACATGTAAAAGCGAAAATTGTAAATGTACTTAAATAAATAAATATTTTTATTATTATTTGACTGGCATCTTTTTACAGTTACACTTAAGTACTTAAACATTTGTGTTTCTTTTATATAATAAAATATTTTTCATAATAAAAATATTTTTGTTGATTACTAATTGCTCTATATTTTTTTTTTTACTTTATGACATTATCTAACTTTCTGAGCTTAAATACTTTACAAATACTTGTTTAATAATACATAATACTTGGTTATAATGCCCCATGTAAATTATTGTTCCACACTATTGTTTTTAAATAATGAAGCGCATTTTAATCACATGCAAAAAAAATTAAATAGAGCAATGCGGGGAATTTTAGGGTATAATAAATATGCTAAAATTAAAATAATGTTGGAAAAACTAAACTTCATGACGGCCAAACAAAGAGTATACTTGAATACTCTTATTTTTATATTTAAAATAGTAAAAGGTATGCTGCCAAGCTACCTGGGACAGAACTTGACTCACAATTACGAACATCATAGGTAGGTACCCTACGAGAAGAGGAAATGATTTTAGAATACCAAAAGCAAGATTAACAGGAACATCAAATAGTTTATCCTATAAAGGTATTAGATTATACAACGATCTTCCTGCAAACGTAAAAGAAGCTCGAAGTCTTTCCTCTTTTCGGAGGAAATATATGCAATACGTAAAACAAAAATTTTAAATTTGAAAATATATAAATGTGAGTAATTTAAGAATAAAATGTGAACAGTTAGTTGAATATTTATATAATTAAGTTCAAATAATATGTATGTAGTATATAAAAAGAAAAAAAATTTAAGTTTAAAAAAGAAATCGATATATGTTTTACTTGAGCAATGTAAAGTAATTTAAGTATGACTGTAATGTGTACAGTTAACTAGATAGTTAAAGAATTAATTTGAAATAAAAATGTGTAAATAAATTATGAAAGAAATTTTAACTTTTATAATTTTATAAATGAATAAATAAAAAATAAAAAAAAAGTTTACATCCTAAATCTATACAATGTCATAACATGTTGTTTCTAGCCTTGTATAGTTTCTTAATGATTTCGCTGAATCAGCGTCAGAAAGTATAGGTACACGACAATTACGCAGAAATCGTGTATATTTTCTGAGACTATTTTTCGTTACACAATTTGAAAACATACATTGCAAGAACACTATGAATGCGTACTGGCATTGTATACTTTCAAAATACGCCACTAGGATATACTCGTATTGTGTCAAATCACATTCTGAGTAAATTAAAATAATTAATTATTATTAAATAAAAAAGTGAAATATGAATATAGCCAAAAGCAATTTTCTTTAAAATGAATTATATTTATTCTTGTTCATTACAAACTAAATCAATATGATGTATTTAGTAAAAGTCTAGAAAAAAATACGCAGTAAAAATTAGAATTAGAAAAACATGGAAAAACAAGATTAATATATTTAATTTAAATTTAAACAAATGAAATACTAATTAATAAAAAAGAGTGAAGGAATAGGTACCAATGAATAAATGACATACAAAACGAATATAAATTCTTGAAATGGAACTTGTAAATACCTATTGAAGTATTTAGCTGAGGTAGAAATATAAGTAAATCGTACGAACCGATATTATTATCTATATACAAATACTTTTTACAACCCCTTGTGCAGAACAGCTCTCGTTCCGTTTGGTATTAAACTTGATTACGTGCATTCTAGATATTCCTATTCTACCACTTTCACTGTGAAGTTTTAATTGAAATTCCCATTTTAATTTTAATTAGAAAAGGTTATAATAAATTAGACGTAGTATACTATTATGTATAGATAATACTATTAAGGTTTATTTGCTAAACTTTTTATGTACTGAACCTTTGATTACTGAAATCTAGTACTCGTCTTCAGTTTTCTGATGGTGTATTTTTATGTTTAATACTCTTGTATCTGTGATATCAAAAATCTAATATCTATAGCTTCTATAACCTCCATATAAGTCTTGCATATACATTATTTATTTCATGCAATATTTTTCCATGTGTATAATAATTTAATATTTAGATGTAAGAAATTGCAAGATCTTAAATCAAACAATATAAAGGATAGATTTCATCTTGTTTGAAGTCAGAAATGTTATTTGTGAGTAGTTAGAATGATTGATGTGATAATTACCTACCTTTCAAACATCATTCCCTGTGTTTTGTTTGTGTTTCATACCTTCTTCGTGTATTTGAGGAATACATGAAGGTAGGCACCGTGAAAAGGATAAATGAAACGTGACCTGCCCAATGCCGTACGTGGAGAAAGAAAACTATTATTTAATAAGATGGAACTGTCAGGCTAAACATTTACTAAAATACTTTTTTCTTTAATCCACTTTGATAAGAAAAATATGTTTATTGAGCAAATACTTACCTACATCCATAATATTTTATGTAGACTAATAATTGTTTTTGTATTTATAACATGAAGTCAGTTCACTTGCTAATTCACTTTTGGGAAACGTTGTGACGGTATGAATTAATGAAAATGAATAAAATATAGGAAAAAAACAGTTGTTCTAGGAGCAGAATAAAATATCAGTTAATATATTCACCCCATCGATACTACATTTGCAATGCGTAATACATGAAACCTATGTATCTGTAATTATAACAGTATGATTTGTATTACATATATGTTCCTAACCACACACATGTTCGGTTTGTGAGGTATGTCATCTGATAAAGATATACGTATGCAGCTCCCAGTAAAGAACAGCTTTATATTGCTGTCATAAAGCACAATTCCTATTGAAGTTTGAGATTTATAATACAATAATAGTATAATCCCCCGTTGTGACCAGCCTCATGTTGTCTGCTCCGAAGACAGCGTGGATGCATGACATTTGAAACAATATATTTTTGTATTAAAACCAACCTAAAAGGGGTGATTCATTGGTGGTAAAGCTTTACAGTCGTTGACTCGCCAGACATCGATTTATACATCCAGCTTTAAATTGCTCGTTGACTAGCCAATCGCCTAATAGTTAACCGTTTACAGTTGCTTAGATCGTTGGCTCACGAAACCGTGGTTTTCATTAATTTAAGGTGACAGACTTAGCAAAAGATATTTTCATAGGTATTCATGAAAAGTAAGAACAGTATAAAAATTCGACTCGAAACGCGTTTTATGTAATGTCATACACCATCTAAGCAAGCCTACAGACTTTTATATTGTAAGTCTATTGAGTCGTTCGTGGATTTACTGGGTACATATAATAAGCGCAGAGTTTATGCAACCTGAAGAAAAAAACGCGCATCGTAATATTATCCATTCTTGCAGAATGAAATAACAACTGTCTTGAATTTGATTATTTTACCAGCGGTCATTTTATAAAAATGCTTTATTTTCTTAATTAACTTTGATCATACGAACCTATTTTTAAATTATATAAAATAATAATTATCCCTTTTTATATTTAAAAAATAAATGTGATAATTTACGTCAATATCAAATCTTATGAAATATTATAACACCACACGGAAAAAGTTTGACATTGTTTTTGAGTGTCATAATATATACCAAATGGAATTAACCATATCTGAAAATATTTTTTCCTTAAAAGAGAAACCTTGTAAGATTGTTAAACTTGAAATAAGTTGCCATTTGTAAAAAAGTGGCACCCTATTTCAAGTATAACCCCGAATGACTTTGTTCGTGAAACAATATTTTTTGTGTTTTGTCACATTTTTCAGGTAACATTTTTGAGGGCGCGCATATACCTTCTACAATCATATCATCACTCGTTCGTGGCGCAGAAAGTTTTACTTTTATTTTTTAAAAGTGAGAGAAAAACCATCAAAAATCCATTTTTCCATCCCATCTACCTACTAACGAATTTCGTGAAGGTAATTTAGCAATAGGAGATGAATTCCAAGGGGAGAAGATGCGATGAATACAATAAAAACCACAAGGCAAATATACCACAAGTATTTTAAATCTTAAATCTTCTGTCACAAATACTTTTCAAATGACAAAATTTGTGGTTGGTAGTATGTGTTTATTACAATTTATTATTCTCTGATAACATAAAGATTGTAATGAATCCTAATTTTAATTAAATATCTTTTTCACATACTTTCTAAGGATAAACTATGTAACAGTTGCGAGATAATATTATAATAAAAAGAGTAAATATTATGTATAATCTGTTATAATCTGTTATGTTGGTTAATTTGTATATTTAAATTCAAAAATCTATTGTAATAAATACTTGTAATATTGTAACAAATGTTACAATGTATTTAAACAATGTAACAGTTGCGAGATAATATTTTAATAAAAAGAGTAAATATTATGTATAATCTGTTATAATCTGTTATGTTGGTTAATTTGTATATTAAAATTCAAAAATCTATTATAATAAATACTTGTAATATTGTAAAAAAGTTTTTGAACACAGATATTTCAGGCACAATGCTGGTATTTTGATCCCGCGTTTTGAGCCTAATCCTTTGATATCCTGTATATCTGGATAGGTGAATTTTTCCCGGCATTAGACTGTTTAGTTTTTGTGTGACCATGACTGATCATATGGAGACTTATCTTAAATGCTGAGAAGTGTGGATGGCAATTCTGCCGCCGCGTAAAAAAAAAATACATGGTGTAAATACTCCATATTATAATAAAAATTAAATATCTATACCATCACAGCATCTCACACAAGTGGGGTAGCCTACAGAATGAAAAGGCAGGCAAGTAGTGGCAGTAAAATTAAGCTATTCAGGATGGGTGGCATACATCATCGCTGAACTGAAGATTTTAAACTTGATATTTTTCGATTGTTTTTAAATATCATTATCAGCATTTAAACAAAAAACATTGAGTTCCTTCGTATTTTTATGAATATATAAGATTTTATTTACTGTATTTTGCATTCTAATAATGTTACTATATGAAATAAATCACCTAAAAGTGATAATTTTATTATTAAAATCATTATACACCTTATTTGTATCGCTTTGATGTAGGTATTGTTCAATTTAAATTTTTTATGTTTTTGATTACTAAGAAGATTAGTTTGTCTATTTATCTAAAGAATAATAATTTGTAGTTCCAGTACCCAATGGAATTTTGTTTCATGGTCGTGAAAACATAAAACATTCTGAATGATTAGTAATATTATTTAGAATTGTCTCACATTAACTATAAATTATGAGAAGGCATTCATTTTTACCCTCGGTAGATATCTTATATCTTAGAAGTCATTTACTTATGTTTATAAATGTATTTACCCATGTAAAGTGTACACAAAATGTTATAGAAAATATGCTGAAATGGTAACAAGTACGTATTTCATAGAAAAAGCAATAATAATATATTATTTTCACGAATAAACATTTTTGAAACAAAGTTGAAGGAAACTTTTTATTATACATTTGCAGGTAAATATCTTAGGTTACGGTGCGGTACGGCGTGGTGGTGCAGTAGCTTTGTCGCATCGCATCGCCCTGTTCGTTAGCCCACCCTCTTCTGATAATGCAGCCTGAATACGTGATGTTACCCACTCCTTACTTCGGAGACAATCCCCTTATTGAGTTTAGATTATCTTACAGAATCTGTAACAAGTTTTCGTCTTGTAGAGCGATGATTATGCTATTAACAGGCTTGTTTCTCACCCTTCTCTATCTCTTTCTCTCCACTGTCTCTATCCATCTAATAATAACGTGTACTTGCTACTACATATTACATATTATCATGAATGCCTCTTGTTTCACCCGTAAACTGCACGTATTTTTTGCCACCTCAGTTTGGGTGCACTCGCCAATATTTGCTCGTTTGAAATTAGTTTTATGATCATGAATATCAACACCTTTCGATTTCATACAGAACATTATACAAACATAATACATAGTAGATTGACATACGATAATTTAGTATTACATATTATAATATAGCCAAACTTTCATAAAACTTTCGCCATACTTTCATATTAAGTCATTTCTAAAGCTATCATAAATTTCAGTAGTAAATTAATTTAAATTACAATAATTTCTTTCAACATTTTTTAAATATAAATCTAAGTCTCTTATAAACCTAAATATTGTAATGATGGTATTATATTTATTTGTAACAAATTGATTAAGGCAAATTCTGATTAAATTACTATGGAATAAAAATAACAAAAATTTACTTTCACTTGGAATAGTATTACACTTAGATAAGATTAGATTTCTAACTCTACGCTGCACCTTCCACCATAGATTCCAGATAAATCAATATCAATGCTTATTCAAATTGTCTCATTAAGAGAAAAAACAATATGAAAATATTGTCTACGAGAATAAAATAAAAGGTGTATATTAAAAAAGTTTTAAGTTTAAAATTCATTCAATATGAATACAAAAAAAGTAACGGAATACATATGTAGAAAAAAATTAAATGATTTACTGTTTTTGTCCAAAAAACATATTTAAACGTCTAAAATACTTACACCGTGTATTTATGTACCTAACCACAGCCCTATGGCTACTGCGGTAGACAATTTTTTTGATCATGTTAAATACTACTATATGTTTTTATGTAAGTGTAAAGGTAAAGATTTTCTGAAAAATGACGTAAAATAAACTTTTCTATTGAGTTTTGATTCTGAAATACCTAATTCAATATGATATAAGCTGTAATATAAAATGCCAACATTGGTTATTTTTTAAACAAAATTATTGTAATTTAAACAAAGTATGAAGGCAAAGTTATTACTAAGTTCGTTAGTTTGCATGATGAAGTTAACCTGATTGAAATCTCTTCCTTACTCAGTGAATTTGCATAACTCTTCAATGTGGAAAATTTTAATAGATTAAGTAAACTTCTCTGATACTGCGATATCTTCTTATTTTCGACAAAAGTTTCTTTTAAATGGTTTAACCATTTGTCATTATTATTTTCAATAGTCCAAATATAATTATCTTAAGTACACTATTTCAAGTTGGCTGGAAGAAATCGCATATGCGTTTAGCCGACCTTTTGGATTTTTTTGCAAAGATAATGCTAGTATACTATTGTAATTTATGGCAATAAAGACTTGTTTATTTATTTATATGCAGTGATTAATATATTTATTTGCAAATACTTTCTTTGTTAAAGCTTTATTATCGCCCTTTTATTGTTCCTTGGAGTCCCAGACAATGAATAGGTCTCTACTCTTTTCTGTTAGTTTTTGAATGTCCTATAAAGAAATAGATCACGGATAAAACATTAAACGTCTTAAATAAAACATCCAGCAATGAATTTTATTGGTCTCCCACTTTTTTAGGTTAGGTTTTCAAGTGTGCTGAAAGTGTTCGAAAAAATAAAAAGATTTTACATCTTAATTTAACGACGAGGTTTTCTATCCTGAGTGTCTAATTTTTTCATCGACATGGAGAAGATGATAAGTATTTATTTTTTATAAGCGTACAGATAGCTGTCATACAATATATTATTTCGTTCATTTATTCATACTATCATGGCATACCCCACAAAAGGGGTAATTAGCGACATAACTACAAGTTATATACGATTTTTGAAAACTGTGATCGAATCACAATTTTTCATGCTACGCACAAGTTTGGATCTATGAATCTATATAAATAAAAATGCGTTGACCATGTATGTTCCCCCATAAATTGAGAACGCCTGAACCGAATTGGCTGATTCTTTTTTGTTGTGTACGTAATTATCAGGAGACGGTTTTCATGAAAGAAAATTTCTGGAAAATCCAACGGAAAAGTGGGAAATTTGGATTGTATTTTTGTATGAAAGTGACGTTTGTGTGACAGTTCCACTGTCACGTGTTGCCATAACGAAAAAAAATATGAAATTCACACGCGACGCCGAGTAGGAACATCTTGTATATAATATATTCACAGTAATTGTCGAATTTCTCAAAAACTAAAGGTGTCGAAAAGACAGGTGGCAAACCTCATTGTTGAATTTAAAATGACTTTATTTTTCGATTACCTTCCTTTTACAGGACACTCGAAAACTTACGAGAATGAATGGGAAACCAATTTCTTGCCGGTCGCTTTACAATTAAGATAAATGTATAAATCAATTTGATTAAAAAAAAATGCTGTATTTAGTAGCAGTATTATTGTGTCGAAGTTAAATCTCGTCTTGATGTTTCTTATCGGGAATTCAGCAAAGACGTTGGCACCGGATGGCAAGCATCAATATCACATCTCTCTACCACTGGGGGACATAACGTAACATAATTGAAAATCAATACATAATATTATCTCAATACATAAAGAAATACAGAACACTAAACTATGTACATACTGTACTCGTACCTATCTATGTTCTGCCTGAAACACATTCAATTTCAATACGTCGTTTTGTGTTATACTCGTAATACATATGTTTAATATATCTTGCTTTTTATACATGGAATATTTTTATTATAAAACAAGTCTCCTGCAAGTTGTGAAATTGATATGTGGAAAATATCAAATAACTGCTCTTGATATAAATACACTAATGCGATTAGATAATGATTCCCTTCAAAATAAATGAGAAAGTAAAAGAGTGCACAGCGTAAGTAGGTATGAACAATTAGTCGAATGATATCTCAATATAACAATAAACTCACTCTCAGTAGGTTGAAGTCGTATTACCACTACTAAAAATGTACCATCGCGGTATATCCCACAAATGGGGTAGCCACCAGCATATTAGCTACTTGCAATAAACATTTATCAAAGATTTATTTTATTATAAGATATAAAATATTTTCATCGCATTGAATGTTTGTGTTATTGATCTTGAAAAAATAACTTTCATTGTTCGCATATCGGCTGTGTACAGTGACACAAAAGTAACGTACTAACATGATACAACAACGCTTAAAATAATAATAATAATATTAAGACATTAGTGAATACATTACTGGGTGCAGCACGCTAGGAAAGGTTTAGGAGAGGAGATTACAGACTACATATTATTATTACTATTAATGTACATAGATACATGCATAATATGTTACATCTATATGTTTAGGTTTCGCAAGACAGGGTCCATTATAATATACTAACTATGGACATTAAAGTCTCCGTATGTGTTTACTAAACAGTTAACTTTAACTGAGACAACGATGTTAGCAGATAATGTTTACTGCTAGTTTACTTCTTCATGCTATGTAGAAATACTCTACTTTACATCTCCACATTGTAACTACAACCTAATATAACTTGACAACATATCGTATTTTAATGTGTTACTCCAGACTCCTACTCTGATTACCTGCGTAAACCAAGGTACTAACCGTAGACGTATCAATGACCAAAAATGTTGATTTTACATTCCGATTTTATGTTGAACTAATATAGGTACTGTAATTGAGCTAGTCATGCTAAATAATGAGATCGATTAGTTAAATCACTGTTTGGTGTTTAGGTAGTAGAATTCCATAATGATATTAAAAAACAAATATTTTTACTTAATATTGATTTTGTTGAAGGATTGATGGAAGGATTAGCAATGTCCTTAAAAGACGAAAGCTGTCTCTCTCAATAATAATCAATAGAGTGAGAAAAAAAATGTTTTGGATTTCATCGAGATTGTCAGTTTTAATCAATCAATTTGCGTTAAACTTTTATCTTTTGATAATTCATGCTGTGATTATTGTTTTATTCATTGTAATTGTTTTATTAACTTTTAATAAAATATATGGTGTCTATACTCATAATACTGATATGTAAGTTATATAAATTATGTATTTAGGTCTTCGACGTGTAAAAAACTAGTGTCGTGAATTATTTATTTATATATTTACTAGAACAAACATACACCAACAGAACAAATAAAGTTCGAGATGGTTTCTTGTACTCTGCTGTTATGATATATTACAGTTTGCCTGACCAATTGAAGAAATGTAAAAATCCTAAGGAGTTTGGAAGGAGGATTCAAGAGTTGGTAATGGCTTCTCAATGTTTGTAGGTGTCTGGTGTTTTGTGTTTTAGTGTTGGTGTCTATTTTGTTTCAATAGAGTTACTGTTCTGTGATGTTTTGCTCTTGTGTCATATGTTTTGCTATAATATCAAATAATTAATTTATGAATTGGTTTGCCAGATTTGTAATACTGCACGCCTCTGACACCAGCAACCTTAGTTACTGTTTTGAGGTATTGTTTATTATTGAATAAAATTGAATATCAAATACATATAGCAAAATAATATAAACAATTTTAGAAACAAAGATGCGCCCTATTCTAGGCGTAATTGGTAAGTCTCTGAGTCGGCAGTAGGTTCAGGCCGGCCTATTACCCCAAAGCACACAGAAAAAACCCATAGAGCACTAAAGTACTCCCAAGAGTCCAAACGAGCTACCTCAAGATACCAGGATCAAACCTAACAGCGAAAAACTTAAATTATTATTAAGTAAAAACACTGTATATACCACTAGAACAATTTTATTTAAAAAAATTAGAACGTTTTCAGTTGTCTAATGCAACCATCTTCAGTAAAGATAACACTTATACTAAAATTTAAAATCAAAGATACATGTTTGCAATGATATGATAAAGGTGGGGATATGTTGTTATGGTGAAAGGGGTGGGGGGAGTGGGGGTGCCATTAGGGGTGGGTTCAGGAGAGTTAGTAATGGAGATGATATTTGGGGCTGTTGAATATTAATTAAATTACTACATTTATTTATTTCTAAAATATCCAACTTTTTGCCCTTTGGACATTTTACAACCTTGAACACCTTTCACACCAAACTATAAAAGCTTGTGCCGTGAAAGGGGAGTTTGCCGGCACCTGGGATCGAACCACGGACCCCTTGTTCCGGAGGCCGAGACTCTACCTCCAGGCTACCGACGAACCCGTAATGCAGTAATTCTACACTGTTCATATCGAAAGTATGTCCCGTGTCTCGAGCATGGTCAGCCATTTCGGAGTTTATGCCAAAATTCTTTTTGGCTCTAATGTGCTCTCCAGCTCTTGTTCTGACCATTCTGCCAGATTGTCCGACATACGCGATGTTGCAGTTATCGCATCTATTTTTGATTTGTTATTGAGGATATACTTCCGAATTGAGTTATCAGTGTAGAATGCTGGCTTCAATTTTTTATCTTCACATAAGTTTATTAATTTTGTTGATAATGGTCCGGTGTATAAGATCTTGCGCCAGGGGTTGTCTTCAGTTGGAGGTGGTTTATTGTAAATATATTTATATACCTACTATGTGTTGCTCTGAAGATTTTATAATTTTTCTTGTAATCATAGCTGGGTTATATCCATTATTCTGGGTTATATCCGTTATATCCAGTGTTTTTACTTAATAATAATTCAAAATGGATTACCACAAAGTTACACTTAAAAATATCGAATACTTAAAAACTTAAACTTTATGTATATGTACAACAGATGAGTCTCTATCTATTTTTGTTGATATCAAATACGTTTAAAATGTCTTTTTATAATGTGAACACACAAACTCTAGATCATTTCTCTATTAAGTATTACACACACTTCTAAAACAGCAAACACAAAACCAAATCAAATTGAATAAAAACTAAAATCAGAAATAAGAACAATAAGAATAATTGACATTTTTTGATAAGAAAGCATCACCATACATTAAATATCAATACAAAATCAAATTTGGTAAAAAAAAATGTTTTTAATAAGGAGGGCAGGGAGAATTATTGGAAAGGAAAGTGTGGGTATTTACACTCTGCGCTTTGCACTGTACATGCGGTCCCGCTGAAAATGTCGTAAGCTTGCAATTATAAATACATACCTAGGTAAATAAATAAATAATAATTTTCTTTTCTGCTTCTCTCATTTCGATATCAGAAATCAGAAACAAGCCACTTTCATTCAATGGGATTCTGGACCTCTGTGAATCACAACTTTTTACATATGATTTTTTGTGGGTTTGTTTTAAACTAAAATACCTCCAAAATATATATAAATGTGCATTAGATTTAGATAGATAAAAAATTGATAATAATCGGCGTCTTAAAATCTTTTTTTATCTTTCAACCGTAAATATTAAATGAAGATTATAAATTTTGATACATTGAAAAAATCTAATGAATTCATTAACTATCCTTCATTATTTTGTTTTCACTAAATGAGTAAAACTCCATTTTTAAATTAAAAAATTAATAAGTAAAAAAAACAAACAAACAAAACACGTGTAACTGATAAATAAAGAAATTTAAAACTCTTAAGTATTTTTTACTTATTAGTTTTTTAATCCTTCATTATATTAAGTGGGTACACCGGTACATGTTTTCATAATGAAAAATACTTTTTTCCAAAGATTAGAGATTGACGGTGAAGGTAAAAACCCTAATCAAAAGATTACAATTACACACGTTACGCTTAATACTAAAATCTCTTTAATACCAGTAGGTATTCAGTATCAAGAAGTACAGTTCACTGTTTATACGAAATATATAGAGAAGTATTTCACATTTTGTGATCCTCATTACGTATTATTAGTATAAGGTACGGTCTGACCTCTATATTATATTATTATACTCTCTCCATCCATATTACAATGCGAATTGTATCCTCTGTCTGTTTCTCTTATAATATATCAATCAAAATGTTAAAGATTGGAGTGAAGGTTTAACGAATTTAACTGAAATTATATTGTGAATTATTCACAATACAAAGGATATCAATGGTTTTAACAAAAGTTATTTATAGTTTTCTTTTACTAAATAGACTTAAGGTTCCACTTCAGATTACATAAAAAGTTCTGGTTTAATTTTTTTAACTTATCTACGTTCAATATGCTCAGTTTTAATACGTAATACTCCGTACGAGCAACATAGTCTACTTGTATTGGAAAAACGTAGTGTGTCTAGGAAAAGTTTTGATTCTCTTGACTACTTATCGAAGAAAGACTACCAATCAAGTTTTTCTTTTATTTTGCTCCATACGAGTGTTTAAGGAACATAAAAATATTTGTGACTATTTTGTAACCGGACAAGGACTTATTTGCCAAGGGGTTATAGAATATAAAATTTTTGTGTAGTTTCTATATAGTTTGCTACCCTTCTACTTAATTTATGGTGCGGTAGGCTTCTCTGTACCTGCTAACCTCTTTTACCGTACCTCGTATCTTCCTACCTCCTATCCCTTGTTTCTCCGCGACAACCCCAATGCACCATAAACAACACCCGATGAATTTATAAATCACCAAGAGTTATATAAACCCACCCTAGGAAAAGGATCTCGGCTGGTTAACCAAAAGCCTTAAATTTTTAATTCGGGACTTAAGCAAAATACAGATTCAAAAACTAGATTTTGCTCAATCCTATATTACATAAAGCTATCCACGAAACATAGAATGTTTAGAATTTCATAGCTTGAGAGAAAATGAAAAAGTTTATATTAAACTTGTTTCCATTGTCGATAAAATGCTTTACTCAAACAACGCTTGAAAAAACATTAACTTGGGTAGACTTCGGTGTTTTTTGTTCACCCACTACTGGTTAACTTTGCAAAAACTGTTGTATTCATCATACCAATTATTGTTCAAACAGTTTTAGGTCTAAATAATAAAGTGGTGGTATTATTTACAATACTGTTTAGTTTTCATTAGAAACTGCAAATATTTTGTCTATATAATATTCGTTTTAACACAAAAAAACACAATTGGAAAGTGAGTAATTCAAGAAACAATTATTTATTAAAATGACCATGTACCCTTTGTAAAAGATCAATCTTATTTATTTTGATTCGTTAAATTTCTTTGAAGGGAAATAATAATATAAATTCGAGCATATAACTTCATTATAAATACATGATACTCGTAAAAATAAAGCTCATTCTATAAAATGTTATACGATAGGTATTCCAGAGATATTTGTATCTGAGATAATAATAATATTTTCTGACTATGTATGCACGATCCAACTCACTTTCTTCCTTCAGACAAAATTACCTCATTAGGATCGTACTCTTTTTTACCTTTACGTTAGTCGGCCAGGGGTGTCTAGGGGGTAGTTTTCCGTCTCCGTATAAGTTTCGCAAAGCTATCTTTCTATCCCTCTTTGGAGATAACATCGCTTGTAGAATTTTTATAAGACGCATCACCCGCAAGATGGTAGATGGCTATGAGTCTACAATATAATAATATATCTAACATCAGCAGTTACTTGTACCTACTGATAACACTTTTTATTTCTTGTCACTAGAAGTAAAACAATGTTAACTGGCTTTATTTTTTATTGCACCGCCTCTCACAATACGACATTGTGTTTTTTTCTGTTTATGAGACTGTGAAAATAATGCTCGGAATCCATTTGTTTCAACAAAATATTTACTTCTCTAAGGTGTGAAGAAACTTGTAAAATTCTTCATAACATTTTTATGTTTTCTGTATTTCTATACATGCTTTTTCTCTTTCATTATTAGTTATGTGACTTTTATATTAATACTCAAATATATTCTCATTATTTGTATGCTTTCAGTCTCACTTTGTTATTCCATATACAAGAATACTACACGAAGTGGAGTAACTTATATTATAATATTATAAATGTTCCAAAAAAACGAAAAATATTGAAACTGGAGCTCAGTTTCTTTTATAACGAATTTAATATAAGATATTCATCTTGTTTTCTGTAAGATACGATTAGAGTGAATAATATATACCATAGATAGTCTTTGTTCAGAAGACGTTTGAAATATTTTAATGTTCCTCTGTTCATCACACATAACTAAATCGAATACGGCTGCCTTGCTTAAAAAAATGAAGATAGTTTCTTACTTCACTAATCAAAATATGAACTCTAGTACCGATTTAAAAAAAAATAAGTTGCAGATACCTGATTGAGTTTTAAAGTGAATTTAAAATTATGTAAGTTTATTTTTTATTATGAATTATGTAAATTCAAGTTGAAACATTTTAACTTAGTACATAATTATATTCTTCCTCTTTCTTAATAATTTACCGCACCATATAGTAGATATCATGTTAGTAATTGCCATTATTAGTTTATTACCTATGTAATAATACCCTATAGGTACTATGATTTGTGATCAAACAACATGTGCTTTCCGTGTAAGGTTCATTAGTTACAATCGATTCTAAAGAAAAAGGTGTTAAAATACTTACCCTTCTTGGGACCATGAGAGAAAGAGAAAGATAGGGAATGTGCGAGAGAGTGAGGTGAAAGGATAGAATGAATTTAAGGAGAAAGCTAAGAGATTCTCCACCCTAAACCGGGAAGTAATGGATTTAATAAGTGTTTAACTTTATGAACAGGAAAATTTCTTACTGGTTAATTGATCTTATTAAAGCTCGTTGTTTTGTTATATTTATTTGTTTATTTATTACGAAAAACGAACGTAGAAAATATCAAGATGAATAGGACTGCGCTGGGTTGAGCTTTCAAAGCTAAAGTAGTATATAAACAAAGAAACACCCACAAATTTTAAGAAGAGCTCAACGACTCATGCTATTAATGACGTACGGGCTGCAAACCATGACGATAATACTTGAAAATAAAAAAAAATATGCAGTATGCTGTTTGCTGACTACCCCTGCAGTTTATGATACTAAAATCACAGCTAGTATGTATATAGGTATGTATAAAGTTTTATAATAATATGATGACCTCATTTATTTTAAGATAGTGTTTTGCATGTATACCATATGAAAATTATCATTCAGAAACTTTAGTGGTCTAAATCCATTTTATCAGTGTAGAATAATAGCAATGATAAGAAATAATACGGGATTCATAATATGTACATAGAAAATTCAGTGCAGAGAAACTTGTTTTAATAGGTTCACGCCTCTCCTGATAATATTTTCTCGTACATTTCACTTCTATTCCTAATACTATACTACTCATCAACATTTCACTTCTATTCCTAATACTATACTACTCATCAACATTTCACTTCTATTCCTAATACTATACTACTCATCAACATTTCACTTCTATTCCTAATACTATACTACTTACCATCACGGCATATCCCGCTAATGGGGCAGACAGTAGACCAGTTGCGTGTACTATAAAATAATGCATTCTGTCTGCTGTGTGTCAACAAAAAAATATGATCATGGATACCAAACCTGATCGCAAAGTTCGAGATGTAGAATAAATAATAAATAAATCTTTACTGGCCATAAATTTACACAAATACGTACCTATATAAAATAATACTCAACATTACAAGACGGGTAACAAAATTAGGCCAAAAGGTGTACTTGTTGCTGAGTAACGTCTTTCAGTCAACCCTTTACTTTAACATGAAAAAATAACAACAAGTTTATGCCTACCTAAACATTCAAAACTCATAATAAAATAAACAAATAAAAATGGAGGAACCCAAAATGAATAAGTTTTTTAAAAAATGAATAAATTATATATCTATATAATATTATATTTAAATTATATAGAATGTGTTTTTTTTTCAGATCACCTTCATTTTATATGACACTCAAACACGTACGGAAAACCCGCACACTTTCTTCGTTCATATTAATTTATAAATTATAAAAATAATCTAATTTGATCGATTTGTTTTGGAAAGTGCAACCCTGTTTATACACAAGTAATGGGGCGGATCTGGTGAATTGGTGTATTTATGATTGTGATAACTTTAGGGAAGCATTGGATAATTGCTATTAACACCAGAGCCTTTATTATACACTGTCTATGAATATCAAAAGTTTATAACGTTGCGAAAGATACATTGTTTCGTGTGTTTTCACGTGATTCAAGAAACGGATTATCTTTTAAACTTTTTTTTTTTATTATTTTAACGGTATGTAGGCGGCTTTGATTCGAGTTATCCAAAGATCCTGAAAATAAAATAAAAGTCTTTGAAGTAAATAAGTTTATGAAAATATAAGTTCAGAAATAATGCACAACATATATCTTTTGTACAATGAATAGATGTTTATTTAATTTGTTAAAAATATGAACAATCTTTTCAATATAGGAAGGATGTACGATATAAAATACATAGATGGATTTCCGAATATTGAGTAAATTTATATAAATGTGTTTTTAATATAAGCTATTCATGACAAATAAGAAAATCAAATATATTATAATAAGAGTAATAAAATATAATAATAATATTAAACACTTTATGGATGGCAATTCTGCCGCCGCGTAAAAATAAAACTGTAAAAGGCGTTAAATATAATTGTCCTAATATATTAAATATAAATATACCTATATCAGTTAATATTTCTACAAATAATAACAACGTATTAATCATCATCATCGCCTTCAACGCTCTTCTCGGGAGCACAAATGCAGAAACCAGCCTCATCCATTCAGAGCGTCTCTGCGCCAATTGCGTCACCTCTTTCCACGACATTCCCTGCGCTCTGATGTCGTTCTCATCGGAATGGTGTATTGTGAAAGAGGGACGCTCGGGCCGACGGAACCCATGCGAACGGAAGAACAGTGCTTTTTTTGTCCAACTATCATTGGGCATTCTCAGAACGTGTCCCAACCAGAACCATCGTCTCTCCTGTATTATGGAGATTAGAGACCTTTGTCGGGTGCGTCGGCACACAGCATCATTTATTTTAATAGCCTGTGCTCATAGCTCTGAGTACTTTCATAAAATAGTATGAAATATGACTCTCTTCAAGAATTGTATCACAAATAAATACTTAAAGCGTAAACCTTAGCGAAACACAATAATAATAATTATATAGACACCAGCTACTAAGTAGAATGTAGGTATTATGCTAATATAATAATATTGCCAGCTAACTTTCTGCTTTCATATCCAACAATACTGATAAATTCTCCAAAACCATGCCCTGGATAATTCTCTTTGAATATGTATTCAGTCGAAACTTTTCGCAATAAACACAAAACAATCCTCGGTATAATATTATAACTGCTTGTGTTGCTACATTATAGAGAAATTGTATTAAGTACAAATCTACAAATACTAACACATTCGCTTCTTACACCTTGTTTCCTGAGTACAATCTATTTTTAACCATCCATGCGTACCATTACAGATGTTTTGTTACGGTCAAAAAATGGATTAACGGTGCCAAAGAAACAAATCATTAAAAACCATCATCATATCATATTCCACAAGATACGGATATGTAGGTATCACAAGTTTGATTGGTATAATTGTTCATGACAATAAAATCTCTCATTTTTTAAGATATACCTATCTGCGTTTTGTTATAAACCCAAATACAACCTTATACACCTTTCACAGTAAGCTAAAAGCCTGTGTTGTAAAAGGGGAGTTTGCCGGCACCTGGGTTCGTACCACGGACCCCCTGTTCAATGAATTAATTAATGTATTTTCTTTTAATGAAACATTTATTAAACTTTAATATTTCTGCACTAAATAAACTTGCTTTTTAATGTGTAAAATATAGAAAACATATGTAAGGTTTTTACATCCAACTAGTATTTGTCGCCTTATGTCTATTAAATTTTTTTATTATTTTTTCGAAAATAAATAAGTTGTAAGACACCAGAAATGAAAAAGATTGATAAATTTAATATTTTAACGGTACATTTTATTTTGTATTAGGTACTCCATAGGTATCTATTAACTACAATTTTCTTTTTATAGACTTTCTAGTAACTAGACTATGTAACTAGAAAGAAAAATATTGTTTTATTCAAAGTAGAATAACAACAATGAATTCTTATATAAAAATATCTAAGCGATTTCAAAGGAATCTCTGTACAGATGTTTTAGCTCGTTTACAGTAATGTTTCTATGGTAATACGAGTAGGTACATCTGCTTTATACACATTAACCAAACAAATAAAAATAATGAAACCAATGCCCAATATTCAAACATGCATCTGTCGAGCGCATTTTTTTATTGTATATTTGTATCTTATTAAAAATTTACCTTATTACGTTTCTTGTTTATTTTCAAAGTGTTACTGATAATGTGAAGACATAAAAATATATATATAAAATTCCTCTATTGGCAACTCAACTATTACTTGCTTCAATTAATTGTATAGCTCTTTAGATAGATGATTTTTTCCCATCGAAGTAGGTTTTCGTTGAATATATTTTTTCATAGTTGATAATAATAACTAGGTACTATCTATAAGCTTAGCCGTATTAAAAGTTGATTTTAAATATAATACTAAATGTATTAACGTATAGTTACCTAAAGATAATGCAATTATAGTTTTTAGTTATACCTATGCGTGTAACTTTAAACCATAGAAGTGGAATGTTACCCATGGGAATGGTGCAAGATGTTTTATTACGATAAAAACAAAGCTTTTGCATGAAATTCAAAGCTGTTTGTAGTAAAATTCCATGTGTATTATGTTTAGTGGGATTCGTTGTAGTTGAGATACTTAAATTTATTTTAAAGTTAGTTTGTATCAGAGAAAAATATACATCAACACACATTAATTTTAAAAAATTATTTTATTTTCTTTCGTAAATAAAAACCTCTGTCAATAATAATAATAATAATCTATATTGCTGTAAATTAATGTTATTTCCATTAATTCTTAACTCTTTACTGTACTTTATAACTTGTTACAATAGCGATAAAAATTCCCCTTGAAATCCAATGCAGTTTCCACAAAATTAAAAATTGAAGCGTATAAAAAATATACAAATATTTACTTCCAACCGATGGATGATAGACCTTGAAAAGCCTTCAAACGTATATGCAAATCCTTCAAACTTATGAAACGGATTTCGCAACAAATAGATATTTGCATGAAACTGTATGCTATGTGTAAAAATGTACGAGCTGATGGGTGAAAGAAAAGCACTGTTATTAAAAGCGTGCAAATTTACCTTTATTAGATTTAATTCACTGAAAATTAGTAAATGCACGAATGACGTTCCCTATAGTCAAGGTTTACTTGGAATAATATACATATATCTACATAGGCTGTGGGCTACCTAATGATACTATGGTGGTCCCTCATTCTTATCGTATATTTAACAATACAAAGAACTACAAAACACACTATTATTTGAACTAAAGATTTTTTATGCATAAAACAATGTTGATGGCGTGCACGGTGACCCGCCGCATTGCAGCGTTGAATGACGATGGCAATGGAGGGTCGAGGGGTGGTAGAAACTCCCCCATAATCATTAATATTCGATGCCACATGACTGTTTTGACCTACTGAAGAAAGTAACTTAGCTTAGTTCAATTAAACCTACTACTATTGCCACTTTACTACTACTTGCAGCAGCAGTGATTGGGTAGTATTAACACAGAAAATTATACTGAATGCTTGCCAACCAACGGAAAGTTCTCAATCGTTTCAACTTTTTATAAAACTATATAATACAACGACAATGTTTAACAATTTTGAACTATTAATCAATCTAATACAAAGTCTTATAGACAACTGGCAACGAGCGTATCAATGTTTAAGCATTCCTGAAGGATATAAATACCAACCAGCGAATTCATACTATCTTTTGTAATTAGGTACCTACCTATTTACATCTTTATCTGCCTTAATGAAGGGAATGTAAGTTGTAAATGTTTATAATGAATAAAAAATTATAATTTATTTTGTAAATTAATAATGTAAATGTTTCTTTGATATTCTATCAATAGTCTTACTTTTGTGTTTGTATTTATTTAAATGTTTGATATTGTTCCTATACATAAAATTTGTTTCTTATCACGCTATATATAATAATGTTTAAGTTTGTAAAAGGCGTAAGCCGTTTATCTGTTTAAATAAAATAAAAGTACCGATGTGAAAAACTAAGCTTTCTCGATCCAAATATTTTTAAATTACTATTTAATACCTACTTCACATTTCGAGGTAGTTTTAAAAATATGTCAACATAATAATGAGTGATATGTTTATTTCTCCAATATAATACAATAAGCTACCACACTGTAGGTACATAATATGCGGCTAGGAAACATTTATTCGTCACTTTTACCTTTTAGAGATTCGTCAGCTTATTTATATCAAAGAGATAGTACACGCAGATCCAGGTTGTGTCCCAAATATCTTTGTGATGCAGATGGTTACTTGTTACTAAAACTTTTGATTACCAAAGAGACTAATCTGGAATCCAATGTACTATCTCCACCACCTTTCATTCACTCATAAGTTTTATGTTTTCCATCTCACTATATAATTATGTTTATAAAATCGAATAACTTTGACCTCATAGCTCGCTTTATATACATATTTACTAGCTGAGAAAATTCATGAGAATTGATGAAGCCACGATCTGAGTTCAAGATGCTAAAATATTTTAATAATTGCTTATGCATTATTTCAATATTCCATTTCGGGTATTAATATTATCGGCCAGACATTGGGTTAAAATAATTATATGTAGACATAGTATTAGGTATAAATAGTAATTAATGTATACAATAAACCGCAATATTGCTCCGGAATATGAGAAAGTACATACGTACCTACCTAATTCTAATAATGATATGTACACAGAGATATTACTTAATAGGTGTACAATATGTTGTAGTTGATAATATGTATATGTTCACTTCAAAGGATTTCATATTAAACACAACATAGCACTCATAGAGAGTCTCCACTTAATTATATAAGGTGCTAATATAATTTACGGGGAGTAATCCCATCTCTTCAATTATACACTATTAACAGACAAAGTAATTGAGTCAAATTGAAATTCATTTCCCATTTGATCTGACACCTTTTCAAAGTCAAAATACCACTTGAGAGTTACATATATGTCGAGACTGGAGAACTTTGTAACTGACGTGACTAGGTCAACAGACTTCCCTCTTCATCATTAACGACCCTTATGATTGTGCGTACGATGCTATATACTCGTAAATGTAATACGAAATAATGTTTCCCTCTGTATATTCTGTAAGGCGATGAATCGAGATGAAAATCTGTCTGAAACCTTTTACATTGAGCGATACACTTCGTAGTACAATGTGGCAACACTCCTTGACCCTTAGCTTATCAATGTCTACTTATCTACTCTTCCATAGCAACACTATTAATCGTAACTTACCCTGCTACTGACATGTAAATCCGTTTATCTCAAATTCTTCTTCTTCTTTTTTTTTTTTTTTTTTTTTTTTTTTTTTTTTTTTTTTTTTTTTTTTAAAAAAAGATATATCTGGGTTTGTTATAAACCCAAATACAACCTTATACACCTTTCACAGTAAGCTACTAAAAGCTTGTGTCGTGAAAGGGGAGTTTGCCGGCACCTGGTATCGAACCACGGACCCCATGTTCACAAGGCCGAGACTCAACCTCCAGGCTACCGACGAACTCAAACAAATTCAAAACAAATAATACGAGTACCTATTTATACCATCAACAAACCCACTGTACTATACTTTGATTATATCCTACATTGTCCAATTTCCTGCAAATAATTCACATTATATTTATTTATTTAAACACAACAGCACATAATATATAAGTAACTTAAAATCATAGTTACAAAAAAATAAGAGCAATTACAGTGTTTATACAAACTTAATTTATAAGGCACTTAATACATACAGCGCATATATAAAACAAGAAGATAAAACCTGTTAATACGAATAACCAATAATAAGGAGAGAGATAAATAGTTTATTAGATTATTAAAATTATCCGATTGTTCACAATGAACTTTCAGTTGTTTAGCCAAAAGAAACAATTTTCAAAGCGTAATACAATGCTTCATTTCACAAGCATTTTGTCGTTGCACATTCAAAATGAAGTATGTGCGAACATTTTTATATAGGTATACTCTTTAAAAACTGTTTATTAGGACATTAAAATTGTTGTTTAGAATTTTTATTGGCATGTGGAATATTAAATTAAATTCTTAAAATATTAAATTTTAATATTTGATACTAAAAATCACTTTAGAAAATGTTTATGTCAAAATAAGCAGTTTATTCTAGAAATATTAAAACATTTATAAATTTACATTCCCCATTTTGAATATGCAACAACACTTTTATAAGAGATTAAAGGAATTTATTTTGCAGAGTTGATGTTAATTTTACCTGTAAACATTCAGTAACAAAAGCAGGTTCCGTTTTTTACAGAGGACATATTATATTTAGCGAGACTAAGTTGGAGTGTACGAGAACAATATGTTACATCGTTGAGCATAGCAGGGATATGCAATATTTTGGTTACGTACAATCATTTAAGTTTAGTTAAATCATATTTTCTGGCTAACATCTTAAAGCTTTTTTTTAAATTGATAACACTAATAAAATATTTATTCTCCACTGCGTGTTTGTTTTTTATTAATTAATTCTGTTACGGACACGGATCTACTACCGTAATGTAATAATTGTATAGGTATCTATTATTGCTGGCAGATTTTTTGTTAATAATTTTTTAAATCATTAAAAATAATAATAGTTTTGTTGGAATTTTGAATGAAACTAAATGATAACAATCTTGTTGTACACTTCAAAGTTTTAAGTATTATTTTTTTAAATGGTAATTTGAGGCAATGCAAGCTAGCAAGCATCTCGGATAAGGTATTTATTTATTTATTTCAATTTTGATATATAATATCTTATTCTATATTTGCTCAAAAACATCTGACATTAAGAAACAAAAAAGTGTTCTTATACCACAGTTTGGTCTAATCTGCATGTGTACGTATAGGTACTATGTAGATTGTAGGTTAACTTAGGTCTAGGCACCCTATGGCGTGCGCTCCGTATAACAATGTCCCGCTCCGCACAGAACAAATGGCATCCGGGAAGGAGGCCACAAAACTACCGCAGGTTTTGTCGAGACTTCCACTGGAAAACTAGACGAGGCTAACTCACTTGTTCCCTTATATTTATTTCCATGAATATTTTATAACGGTCCGGTGAATTTTTATCTTATTTACGTCGTTAGAGCATTTCTAATGATAAAACATACTTGCGATTTATTGTCTCTTTCTTTATACAAGATTGTTTCGATAATTTCATTCATTTTCTTTCACTTAAGAGATATTGTTGCGGGAAACAATTTAATATTATTTAGTACTCTTCCATATAACATAAAAATACATTTTTATTTTAAATAAGTATTACGTTCTGTAAATTGAATTTAAACATTAATTGGAGGATTGTTTACAATAAATGTAGTATTCAACCATCAAGAACACGTTAGACCTTTGTAGTTGTTTAGCTGTTACAATTATTGTTCTCAATAGTTTTCAATATGTGGTGTAGAAAATAATAATATACAAGTTTCATTTTATTCATTTAATAATTTATTTATCTATATAATATCTCACCTTGGATTTCAATTCAGTAAAGAGTTGATAATTTTGATGATAAAATACACAAAATTTAAGAAAAAAATAGCGAATATTATATTATTTGTTATATTTTATTGGCATTCACAATGTGATGATTATGCGACAGAATTATATGAAGAATTCCTTACTTTAATATAATATTAAGCGATTGTTTTAAAAATTGTTTTTAACCTGTTTTCTGGCACTAACGTGTCGACAATCTTAAATTTATTTATTTATTTAGCAACATAATATATAATCATAGTTAAAATTAAGAAATAAAATAAAATCATTTGATAATATTTTTTTACTTCGTTTCAGATAATACAAAACCATCGGAGTTACTAATTCCAGATTATCACTTATAAGGTATGTCTTTAAATTTAAAACCTCTGCATATGATACGATTTTTTCAATTGCGTACAGTATATTCTCCATTCAATCGTGCACTTTGTATCTAGGTCCGTAAACATACTCTAATAGCCACCTATCTGCATCTCTGTACCTACATAATATATATTATATGTATGTAGTGGGACAGGTAGGTATATGTATAGTATGGGATACCCTCATGGGGACTATAAAATCCGACACTTTGGGGTGTTGGGCTATTGGGATGCAGTAGGTATCTATCTTTATAGTGCAGGAGTTCCACTTCCTCCCCGTGATGGATGGATTACTGGCGATACCATTAATTACTGGACTCACTGCAGCTACATAAGTATAATAATATTATCGATGCATGCAGAGGAAGACTTAGTAGGTAGTACATATTATTTAAGTCAAGGTTTGATCACCACCGTACTGTAGCAGAATATACATTGAATATGATTGCATAAACGATTTCCCAAATAATATGGATGGAACTGAATAAAGCGACAAGCCATAAATATTGTTACAACAATCAACGTTCATCCTTCTGACTCTCTCCATCATGTAGCACACTAGATTCATGGAATGAAACAGATAGTACATATCTACAATATATATGTATACCTACCGGTCATAAATACGAAAACGTTTTGACATACATAGTATTATGTACATAGAAATATTTTCTCCGATTATTATTATTTGTAAATTCCTGTAGCAATCATATTTATTAGAGCATCAGTCATGTCACTCTTATGGCACGAAATGTCCTATTACGTGAATAAGTTCATTTCACTATTGAATCTATCATCTATGTATCTTGATTATTTACGTTATTTATATAAATTTATTTGTTTCTAAATGTAAATGGTATCAACCACAACTGGGGCACAAATATAATCTCAACCAACTGATTAACTTTTCTTATCATAGTAAAAAAATATTACACCACTGTTAAATGTATTCTTAATGACGAAGAGCAACATAATCGCACCTAAATGCAATGTTTGTTAATCTCGGAGTAAAAATATTGGTTATATATCATTTAAGAACATTGCACTTGGTACATAAATATTATTTTGTTCTTGTTCTAGAATCCTCTAATAAAATTAATTTGAAAAGCTTGAATCTATCTGACGACGATGTATATATTACATTGCTATACATTTTCTCTCAGTTAGGTATAAATAGTAGAAGATGATGTATTTATACATGTATAATGTGTTTATATTTAAATGTATTTGGTGTAAAGACTTAAATTTGGTGTTTCCTATCTGGCGATGCTCTTTGGGATCCACTCCTCTTCCAACACCAATCATCAATCACATGCACCTACTCAACTAACGCCTCACACAATATATAGACCATGGTGTTTTAATTTAAAGCACTACCACGTGATACAAATAAAGTAAAAATAAATGCAAATGAAATAAATAATAATTTTATTAATCTACAAAAAAATGCATTTAAAAATACTACTAAACCATCACGGCATATCCCACAAGTGGGGTAGCCAGCAGATCAGCTGCATGTAAGAAACATGCATTTAAAAATTCCACTCCATTTAAACCGGGTGATAATAAACTGCCTCACTTCTGTTTACATAAATTCTAGTAAGTTATCTGGTTTCACATTTAAATATTTTTATTATTAAATATATTTATTATTTTATGAACTAGATATTTCTATACTAATCTCAGGAAAACTCATGGCTATTAATATTTTATGTGTATGTTCAATACTTTATAGAATAAAGAAATACTGTATACTACGCATTAAAAAATATCGACAATATCCCGTATCATGGCCTGAAATCCTTGCAACTAATCTATCTCACCCATACACGTAAGATATGTATGTATGTATGTATGAGTTGTTTCATATGAGAATACACTTAGTCCGCATACATAATATGTAGTAACATACAACAGTATACCTACTTAAATATTCTCAATAGAAAATCATTTACTTTTTGATAAAATCTCGGATCGTGACGTGATGAAAAGTCGTAGACCTTTCAGTATGATTTTTTTTGCAACAAAATTATTTCCAAAATCTTTCATGAAATATGACTTCAACAAATTACTTTACAAAGTAAAGAATAATGTTGGTTTCCAATTAAATTAATATAATATTAATATTCGTATATAATAATATGTGCTTATTTACATACTTCAAGTATTTACTAGGTATACCTACCGTACACGAATTCAATATCGTCGCAATAATGAAATAATGTCTCTAATATAATGAAAATACACACATAACATAAACCAAGATCTAGTGGTAGCTTAGTTGAATTCGATAGAAACATGTTTATAGTTTTCCCTACCAGATGGACTCCTAGATACCAGTGTTTCTTCTTTTTGGGTTCTGGTGGATAATCATCAAACATAAATTTATAATAATATGGACCGTTTATATTTGGCACCGTTTAATGATTCGTGAGCATCACAAGGGCGCCGTGACTTCTCCTGAACAGCAATGTTTTCAGTTTGTTCCTTAATGTGAATATGTAGAAATGAGTGGTAGTACATAGATTAAAAGTTGACAATTATTTATTATATTTGGGTTTCGGTACCTACTAACAAAATAACAATATATAGACTGTCGTAAATACTAGAAGTGAACAAGAATAATAATATACATAGATATTAATCACGAAAATAAACTTTCATCTTGGTATTCAGAACACGATCGTATGTATACACGCATAGAAGCTGAAAACATTTTGTGTTATTATTTTAATACAAAGTATGTAGGTACCATGTACTCGTATCATCAATATTTACTGGAAGTAAGTAACGAACAAGCTCACCAGAATATTATTAATAATAACTATGTGAAAATATCAAAATATAATCCAATTGAAACCACTAAGTTTATTTCACCTCAATGTGGCTTCTTTGAATAATACAACAGGGAGGCATAATAATTTATAATACCTATAAACTATTTCCTCTACAACTGTTTACTATACTACAGCTCTAGGTACAACTATACTAACTACTAGAGATGATAACGAAATCTATCTGATATCCGAACTAGTTTTAGTTTTCAGCCGAATACCGAATAGCAGCTTAAAATTTAGGTTTTGATTAAATTTAAAATTTTCACTCATATAAAAATTATCACTATCATATCAAACCCAACTTTCATTATAGATACAAAATTTATATTATTCTTCATGTGTGGCTCCCCTACAAGGTACAATGCATCTGCATTGGGGCTTAATAAAATTGCTTTGTAATATTATTTACAGTGTCGGTGTTTAGGTAGTAGAATAAAACAATAATGTTTTATTCTACTACCTATTCGATTTATTTACGAGAGAGATGTCTTTCGTCTTGTTAGGACATTGTCAATCTAATTCTCATTGAGTTATCTTGTGAATGAATTGAATAGTATAATAAAACATTTTTTATTTATTTATTTATCGATTTTTGGATAAAAGAAGACACTGTAAAATTAATTTTAAATATTTTTTACATACTCGTAGATACCTACCTAATGAATACATTGAATCTTCCAAAAATACTTTTAAACCTTTCGAAACGTCGAGAAATTTTATCAATATTATTTTATAACAATATTCAGTATACCTCTATATATACTCTTAATAAAAATATACTCTTAGAGTGATGCATTGTTGTGAAAGTGGCCAAATAACTGACTGACCGATACGGCAATATAGTTAAGATTTTAGCCAAATAACCGGTAGTTAGTATCTGTTCAAATCACTATTTGTTTCACCACTAATCCAACTGCTGTACAAGATGTTCTACTATTTACCTTCAGAAGAATAATACTAAATAATACATAGCCTATAGGTAATTATGCACGAAAATTGGTAGTAGAAACTTAATTGTATACAAGAAAGAGGAGCAATATTAGAAAATAATATGTAGATAAGTCAAAACTTGTTTCCGACAACTGAGTTACTTCTTATGCTGGTTCAATTTCTTTTTCTTTCGCCCATATTATATACATACTTCTTTCTGGAATACTCGTACATGACCGAAGCAACGGAACTTAAATGAACACAAGAATTAACTCCTGTTGACTGTGTAGAAAAATACGTGAAAAATATTTGATGCATCAATCCGCATACTTGAAAAGTCAATTCAGTTGTGAAATAATACAACAAGATTCTTCAAAAAGTCATTGCACATTTTATGTACCTAGGTATTTTACTATATGATTTGTTACTTACTCCTTTAGTGACTTTATATATTAAGAACTCTATAAAATATCCATCAGTAATAGAAACTACTTGAACCTAATGTTTCGTAAACGATCTTATGTACATTTTTTATGATGTGCACTAGAATCGTCATATTATATTTCATTTCCATTATAAATGATTACGGAATAACCAATGTTTTCGTCTATAGATATAATATTCAATATCTACTACTATCTAAGATATTATGCAATAACAAGTTAAATAATATTCGTTGAATATTTAATTTAATCTTCGAATTCATTTACTGTAGCTTTAATTTCATTGATGTGATAAAACTCCGTTAAAAAATGTATTTTTTTTCTGTCACACTAAGGGTTTGCTCTAAGAGGAAGAAGAAGAAGGCTTCTAGAATTAAGTAACGATTAACAGTACCTTGTGTTTATTTTCAAATAAATTGACGACTTTATAAGTAAACTTTTTCGTTGAAAGTATAACGATTTACTTGGTTAATTATTTTATTAGCGGTGCCCATCTCTGGCTTCTGTATATGTATGTATGTATTTGTATTTGAATATAATAATAGAAAGGTACAACATATCGTATTATAGAGTAGGGCAGAGCAATGAAGGAGAGAATAATGTGTCGGTTGAAACCACAAGATGAAACATTAAAGTTATTATTCCCGTTCATAGAACAACTTCTTGTAATCCACCCCAGTCTGCTAAGTTGGGTGGTTCCCTTATATATATACATTTTCTTAACAGGGTTACAGATAGGTAGGTACTATAGGCACTATCACGGCATATCTCACAAGTGAGGTAGCCAGTATACCAAAAAAAAAAAGACAATCAGAATGAGTGGCAAACCCTATCGCTGAATTTAAAATGTAAAATGTCTTAATTACAAATTTTAGAAATAATTGTTGAAATATTACATTTTGTTTGATACAGGTTTTACTTCACAGAATGAAAACAGCACAGATATATGTATGTTTTTGCGATATGTTGAAGTTTACTTATTTTCATTGACTATAACAAAACTAATAATGTATGTTTTAGTCAGCTATTCCAAATTTATATATGTATTGTTACTTTTATGAATATACAATCTAAAAGTTAGTGCGGTAATGCTCCAGCAATTTACCACGTAAACGATAATTCCACTCCATTGCAGACGTGTGTCGTCCCTATCCCCTATACGAGTATTCAGTGAATCTCATTATTTAGAAACAAAGAATAATTCAGTAAGAATATTTAAGTAGATAGTATACTATCCCTAGACATTACCCAATGTGAGACTCTTCACAGAGGAATATCTTGTTGAATATGAGAACATTATCTCCTGACAAATTCCAGGATCTATTCTCCGTTTCACTGCTTCTGTTTCCTTCGCGGAGATAATTCACGCCGTCCCAACATTAATGGATGCCTTTATGAATAAAACACAATCTTCAGTACTTACAAGTCATTCATATAATTCATGCTTATTAACTAATCGCCCCTCTATATATTTTATGTTTCATAATGTTTTATATGATATACCAACCTGTTATTTCTTTATTTTATTTTTACTTGCATGGTTGAGAATTATCTGATAATATATGTACTTGTTTAAAAACCAACTATTACTCAATATTTATTGAATTTCCTGTAATTCATGAAAAAATTAAACATTGCTGGAAAAAAATTCGATTATTTTTTTCGATATCTTTTGCTAAAATATTCATATATGTTTTCATTATGTATTCCTATATGTTTTCATTATATATTCCTATATGTTGGTGTATTGTATTGACTAATATTGTGAATTTCTTCATTTATTAATTGTTGACAGTTCAATGCAAATATTTTTTACTTACAATTATCTTACATTTTTTTATATTTTAATTGTTTTGTTAACTTTTTTATACAGTATGAATACGTTGACTGTTCAATTGCAAGTTATTTTTATTGGTTTATTGTATTCATGCTTATTTTTTATTCAATACTGTGTTGATACTTTCTTGCATATTATATATTTTTAATTACTTTTTTTAATTTTTGATACTATGTAATTGATTTTTTATTCTCATAAAAGCTTTAAGCTGTATATGTGTGTATAAATAAATAAACAAATAAATTATTACGGTATGCACTGTATATTAATTTACACTATCCATTTTTTAGCCATTGTATTTTCTTTTGATTTGTTTATTAGTTCGTTCTTTACTGTAAATTTATCAGAAACAATCTCGTAATGAAAATTAAATTCAAATAATATACCTACAAATGGTAAGTTTACCACAAAGGCGCAATCATTCCAACTAATCCTTTTTCACTAAATAGTTGTTATATAAACAATTTAATATTCAAAAGTTTTCAAGAAAAGGAATTTTAACAAAAAACTACATTTACTTACTTTATATTCGAAAGTTTTTTGAGTAAAATTCTTGTACATACATAATTCAGTAAATTCTTTCTAATCAACCCCCACATTACGTACATTTAACCTTTATCTGTCCATTAGCTCTATCTTAATAGCAATTTTTATTTCTTAACACTTAACTAACAAAAAAAAATTACTTTAATTACTAAAACGTTACTTTTTCGTTCGAACTAATTAAATTTAGTTTTCATTGAGAATAAAAATAGAAGACGCATTATATGTTTTTTTTTAATTAGATACCCCATGCGCTATTCTTCAACAGTCAATAGATATTAATGCAAATAGACTAATTTCCGGTAGCCAAACAGCCCTTGTAGAACCTTTAGTTTTTAGCTCCTTAAGATCATAGGAAATATGTCACATAAAGTGATTTGAAAAGAAAACAAATAATAATGTACAACTCAATAAAAAATATTTATCATTGGCTCAACAGGATTACACTCTCTTATTTTATTAAGAAGCTTTTAGTAAGTCCAACAGGATCCACTAATGCAATATTTATGACAGATTCGATGTTATTGACCGAAAGTACTTGTTGGAAGTCTATTTCAAGATAAATTGAAAAAAACACAGTATGTAGCTAACTTCTTAATAGTTTTTTTTTATCAATGAATTATAATTACTTTCTTATCATCGCGGGCTTCTTCCAATATTCTTTTGTTCAAATTCTAAAAATACTGCTTGTCTCTCTATCTTATTTCACTTTTTTCTAATCACCTGATGATGGAGTTGAGATTCTTCGAATAAGTAAGTGACTATTAAACAAAGTTAATAAAAGTAATTTAGAAGATAACTACATATTGTTTTTTTTACTTTTTTTGTCAGTGTCTAAAAAAGTACGAACTAACCTAACTAAGATTAAAATGATTTGTTATCGTTCTTATTGAACTTTTGTCACAGATAGCAAAAAATATATCATATGTACGTATATTGTTGATTTCAGTGGAATATTCAGTAATAGATTTACTGTTGGTATAACTTCCATTAAAATGACAATACTGCAAAGTTAACGTATCACAGTTCATCCATTGCTTGAAAGTATGTGTTGTGTAAAGTGTATGCACACCTCGTGACCCATAAACATGTTTTCATTCTGATTAGAGTTATTCTTATACTCTTAAATCACACCTGTCTCGAGTGTGCAGAGGCGTACGAGTAAAACAGACTAAACTATTATAAATACATATTATTATTATCATCTTCGCGTGTGGCGCTATTCACGGAACGAGTCGGCCTATGCCTGTCTCTACTAGGAATGCCATAAATCTCTATAAAATAACATTTTACGAATATAACCGTGTGAAAACTGGGATTTTTATATAAAAAAGTAGACTAACTTATTTTTGACAAAGAAAGATAATACCTACATTCTCTCTCTTTGATGTTTTAAGGAGATAAAATACTTACGTCTATATTACACTATACCTACAATATATACCTACATAATGTTATGATAATATTCCAGCTATAGCGACTACTGGATTTTTCAGCGGATGTTTTGCGTTTATGTATGTAGATAAATTGTATAAAAAAAAGTTTAATTATTATGTCATCATAATGAAAAAATTAACTAGCTACAGAGATAAAAAGGGGTACAATAAAGACACAGTCTTTTTTTAATTTCTTCCAAAGAAAGTGCAAGGTACATTTACTCAGAATTAAATTGTACTTTATTAGAAACAGATGTAGGTTAAATCATATGAAAGGATTTCTTGTTACTTGAATACTACGATAATAAATAATACGTAAGATTATCGATGTTATTACTTCGTACAAATTGGAGATTTGCCATTTTAGAAAGTATAATTAACGTAACATGAATAAACCCTGACTTATAGTTATACACTAAAAGCTAGAGCTTCAACCATTATAGTTTTTATTTAAATCAACAAATTCAATTATGAGCTTCTGTTTTTTATCAATTTGTTTTGTTGGACAACGTTGCAGTAAAAATCTCTGCTATTCACCGTTGTTGTAACGGTAATAATAATAATTATGACTGTCTTTTTGTTAATACGATATTTCAACGTCCTTGTCTTCATCGTGTCACATCAATTTAAATTCTTCAAACTTGTCACAATTCAATTTGTGACTCTTGTCGTCTCTGTGTTTCTTTGTACTTCCCTTCTTATTCTGTCAATGTCGCCTAAAGGGAGACATTTCACACGCTTAGTGTCAAACACAACATAAAGACCTATCAACTCTTTCATGGGATAAGCAAAACGGAAAACAAAGAAGATATTATTTCGTTGTGTAAATATTTTGTCTAGCAAAAACATAAATTTGACATATTTAAAGAAAATGTATTATTTTGGAAACGCTTAAGTAAGTATTATATGTACTTGACATTAAAACTTTTTTCTATAAAAATATATGTATTATCCGAATAATAAGATGGAATGAAATAAAATAATCTTGATTAATAAAATGTGTTCAGAAGATAACGGAAGAAATAATGAAACAAAAAAAAGAAATGTTTCATAGTATTTCTATCCTTGTTGTGTTCTAATACACTCGTATTATCGCGCGGTTTTCTATGACCTTACAAGTTGGAAGAGATCGCGCCTTTGCGATAAACTCGCCCTCTGTATATTTATTGTATTTAATTTGAATGTATACCTTTTATGTTATTATTTTTAATCAATGTACAGTAAAGAATGAATAAATATATAAATAGAATAGAATAGAATAGAAATTCTTTTATTGCGCATAAATACAAAATATCAACATACATTTTTTCTTAACATGGTTACAATTAAGTTGCAGCAGCCTCACTAGGTTAACCTGTATCGAGGCGTGCTGCGAATAAAAATAATAAACAATATACAATCAACAAACTATCATTATATCCAAAAAAAATCACAATAAACAAATAATAAATAAATTAATTAAAAATGAAAATATGTCAATGAGTCAATAATTAAACGCAAACACAATAAAGTAAACAAATGAATATTTGGAAAATGATGGAGAATTAAGTGAATAAAAAATAATAATATAACAATGAACAAATAAATAAATAAATAAACAAACAAATAAATAATCAAATAAATTAATTGACTAACTACCTAAATAAAAATGAAAATATGCAAATGGTTCTATAATTAAACGCATGCAAAATAAGGTGAAAAAATGAATATATGGAATATTAAACAAACAGATTAATCAATGAATACAAGAATAAACAGATGAGCAAGATAAAAATTAAAGAAAATAAAACAATATAATAAAACAACAAAATAAAGTAACAAAATAAAATAAAATAATGAAATAAAAATCATCAAATATGTAAGACAACGAATCAATGAATTCCAGATAAAACCAAGTCAAATGAAATAAAACAAGTCAATACATGATTGTCTGTAAAAATTAAGAATCAAAAATTAAATACAATATCAATCAATAAAATAAGGAATGAATAAACGAATAACCACAAGTAATACTCAATCCGCAATTTAAGTCACATGAGTAAAAAGCTTGCTCCTCGCTTCAGACCGACCCATCTCCATTAACCATTTTTTAATGTTTCGTATAATAACGCTTAGTTTTATATTAAGCTTAAGATGATCAGGTAACAAATTGTACAGCCTTGGTGACAGATAAAATGCTGATAAATAAATAAATAAGTATGTTGGTCTGCCCATGTGGCACGGAGGTAACGCTTTATACTCTTCTTAGTCACGAGGTTCCGGATTTGATTCAATGTCAGAAAAAAAAATGGAATGACCATTTTCAAACTGTGCTGGATCTGGGTATTACATGTATATGTATTTAGCGCATATCGCGGAGGGTAAGACCGAGGGGACAAATGCCAGAGGCCGACCAAGAGATGCGTATATGGACCAACTGAAGAGGGACATGAACTGTGGCTCATACGTAGAGCTGAAAAGACTGGCTGAGAATAGGGAGGAATGGAGAAGAAAAACTAAACTCGTTGCAGACCAATCCAATGGATTGTACCTCATTATATATATTATGTAATATGTGTTGTCTTGTAAGTACCCATATAATACAAGATTCATATTTTATTTTGAGACTTTCTGCATTTGTGTGAATTTTCCATACATGATGGGCGTTCAAATAAAGTATTTTGTGACAGTTGATATGTACTTCATTCACAAAAAAAAGTTCATTTACTATCTATTTATATTCATTAAATCACATAATCTCCTGTCATGTATCCCCAAACTTTCATTGCTTGTACTCATCTTATTATATTTTATGATTCATTTTTGACAGATACTTTTTAGATATATTTTTTTTATTATCTTTAGATATCTTACTCTAATACTTTTTAAAATTTATTCATTGCCTATATTAATGAAATATCTAAATATAAATATAAAACCATAATTATCAAAATAACATTTGTTGTAATTTATTCAAAGAGTCAAATATTTACCAGTCAAAATATTCATAGGTCAATTTGTCAAGAAACACATTTTCTTTTTCCTTTCTATTCGAATATTTTATCGTTTTGTGTATAATGGTTATACCTATTAAAACAACGCATGGTATTGACATATCGTTGATAGAAAACACCTCTTAAGTTCCGTAATAAAATCAATGGAGAAAAGATATTCGGGGGAAAATCAAGAAAAGGCGATAAATATAATTTGACAGATGACATACTCCGCTACACAACTCCAACCTGACTCACTTATATTTCCCCAATGGAATGTCGTTACATTATTACCTATTTAGGGGAGGCACTGGCATTGGTTTATTATTGTTTTCTTGATTACATCATTTCTTCTGATTTCTCCTATCTACCTGCCCGCTTATTGCTCCTAATGATTACAATATTCTCTCTTCTCTCATCATTTTTATTTTAGGTACTAAAGGTGAAAATATTATTATAATAACAAAAATATCTTTTATAAACCATTTTGTGGACAGTTTTGATAATATGTATGTAATTTAATACAAATTAGCTGAACTTCGTTATTATAATCGGATATCAAATTCATATTAATTTGTTTGAAATAGTAGGTAAGTATTACGATAAAAATGTGTTTGTCGGTAGCTTGGAGGCGTATATTTAAAGTATGTATAAAATGCCAGTACGCACAAGTTGGGACTGCTCGTGTATAGTTTCAAATAGTAATAAGCATAAATATTTTTACAAGTTTTTGGCTTTCTGTGAAAGGTGTACAAAGTTGTTTTTGGGTCTATAATAAAGACCTAAATATATCGTAAAAAAAGTTTTATATATTTTCTTAAATCCCCATCACAATTTACTTAAGAAATATTTTAGAAAAAAAAGTTTTTCAAGATGATGTTCGTATTCTGATTATTTTCGGTGCTCGAGCTAATTTACCTACCTAGACTCATAAACTTATTTGAAAAATACAGGCTGATTTTTTTTTGACGTAATAACTACGATGATTTACCTTTGATTTATTCTATTCAAGTGTGATTACTAAAAAACATAATTATATAGATACTAACATTATATTAATTAGTGTTCCATAATATAATTATTTTCATTACAACGCAGCATATTACACTTATGATATCTTTGTAATTACATAGTTTCTTGTTTTATTATACCAAATCATGATATTCTCCTCTATCCCTATTACTGCAGATATTTTACATGTTTACTCAAAGGGGAATTGAATTTCCGTGTAAAATTCTCTATTCTGTATATTGTTTCTAATACTGTTCTATACAGAAGTGCATGCGTTTATGTGATGCTATTAAATTAATAATATCTTTAATTATCTGAATAGTATGAAATAATTGAGATACCTACATATTTACAACTTGTGCTATAAATCATCTGCATTGCAATTATAACTAAAGCATATCATTAGAATAGGAGCTGTAGTTTCTATTCACATTCTAATAATTATTTAAACCATCTCTTCATCTATACCATCACGGCATATCCCACAAATGATGTAGCCAGCAGACGAACGCATGTCACAAACATGAAATTTTTCCTCATCATGCCTATTAAAAAAATACACTCAGGATGGGTGGCAAATTTCACTATCCGATTGAAAATATTAAATTTGAACACTTGTCATATACAGCATACTCGAAAAAAACAAAAAGTTGGACCCTTATTCCATACTTTTCAGCCGGGGACTACTCGAAATAATCCCTATAATAATTATGAAAATATATGTAGTAAAAAATGCATATTGTAAATAAACACAATGATTCATGTTTCAAGTAAGAAAAAACTTAATAGTTTTCCGGATTTCCAGATAGGTATCTAGATAATGTGTGATATGAATTATTCTTTCATATAGACTTGTTTATAGATCATGAAAAAAATATTTTGTTGAGATTATCAGATGGGCATGTCTATCTATATGTAAACCAAGATTCCATAGGTGCTCTCGTGCAAGTATTTGGGATGCATTTAGGTAAGTTATTACAAATCTTAATTTAACTATAAAATACCCGGAAAAACAACACTAATATTTTACTTCCTGGCACTTTACCAACTCATCGCCGCTAAAACTATTGGAATTGGTTCTTCTCGTCCTATGGTTCTGTATGTATTTTTCTGTTCCCTATGTCATCTTCATCTAGGCCATTCCTCCGCAGGATCCTATTGCATTGTGTTCCTTGGTATCACTCTTGATGGATGTTGAGGGAGATTTATTGACATAATGTGTTCTGGTGTTCTCTGCCTTATGTGTCCATAGCATCATAGTTGCCACTCGGAAAAACATCACAGATCCAAACACAAAATATTAATACTACTAGTACTATACTATCGCAACAAATCCCACAAATGTGGTAGCCAGCAGACAATTTACTTATAATAAACATCAAAGTCATCCTCTTATTATCGTAGAAGTGTATTTTTATATTTCTACATCATCGTTTTATTTTTTTTCTCTTCTCTTTACAATAGTTATTACAATAGAATCTCTTCGTTTACAATAGTTATACAACAGTGATAGAAATATCAAAAAAATCTCTATGAATATTATTAAGTAACTTGTTTTCTAATACTGTATTTGCATTATTGTGAGTGATATTACCCACTAGTGATAGCGAGTGTATTGTTGAATGTTTGTATATTGAAATATTTTGGCAACAGGTGCAAGTGTCGCGTATGATTAATGCCTTCTGACAGGAAGTAAGTGGAATATTATTATCAATCTAATAATATATTCTGTTCTAAAGAACTACATTCAAACAAATATATGTTTTGATGCGACACTTGCATAATCCTTTGAATAAATTAAGCATCAATTCTCACATTTTTCTTACAGTTCAGTCACTAGCTTCCTCGTTTATACATAGGAACAATGTTGGATGTTTATGTTTCTGTAGAACAGGTTATTAATTATTATATATTGCTCTACTGAAATATATTTGTCACACACTAACATTTTCTTTAAATATTTCAAAGCAATATTCTTATTTTTCTTTATTTACGTGTTAATTTATTTGTTTTCAGAGAAACATGTTTCCATGATAATAATCACCTTCGGTTAATATCTTCAATATTACAAATGAATTTTGTCAAACAAATAAACATTTTTAGTTTGCACGTGTGTCGTACATTTTAATTTTCACAAAAGCTTTGAAAACTGGATACGAAGCAATGATTAATACATAAAGAGGAATGTTATTCATAGCATCTACCTACATACAATATTATGAATGTATGGCTATATTGAATGAGGTAGGTGCATCATTTGTACAAAATTATAGACTGCCGCTGCTAGATATGCCGTATGGAATTGCATTCAACTCGAACATTGAAGTTATCTGAGTATTTAATTGGTCCATTATATATAGTATGTATACCTATTCAATTCATCCTTAGAATGGTCTGCGACAAATAACATTCGTGGATTCTAATATAATCCAATCCAACTCACTGCATTGGAGAACAACTCTATTCTTGTGTATTTACTTACCTATCCATGTATGTGTAGAGGTACTAAGTTAATTAATATAATAGTTTTACCTTTGTTATAGTATTGGTAGTCTGTTATAGTAAAGTTATACATAGTTGGAAGAACTCACCTCGTTTTCCAAACTTAAAATAACCAAAGCAACCATTTGGTGTACAACATTACTGCTAAATACTTTTAAAACAAATTTCTATCTATCTTTACCCTTACGCCGAATACCAAACGGAGTAGGCAGAGAGAAGGAAACAAATGTCACTTGTATAACAAGCTCACACATTCCACAATGATTTTAGTAAGATTTTCTTCAAGTCGTTTCGCAACATAAATCTCTAGACAAATATTTTCATTTTAAAAGTTTTTCAGATGTTTTTACGCGTTAAAGGCCGTAGTAATTATCGTTAATAAAATAATAAATAAAAGGATTACCTAAGTTTGTAATGAATGCTCCCAAATATTTTAAAGGAAGTGTATTCCCGGAATGCCGAGTAGTTAGGTACATAGGTAGGTACCTACCTACCTACAGCGAGACGGAATAGAAGAGGTATAGTAGTAGAATGATATCAGATACAACTATGTGGTTTGCCATATAAAGGGAGAGGTGGGGGGGGGAGAGAGAGAGAGAGAGAGAGAGAGTGGAGAACACAAGACGGAAACGCGTAACACAATGGTGCAATAATTGTATTTTCCGCAAAGCTAATTTGAAAGTTTTCACCGACAACTTGAGCGGTACTTGAATTTACCCCTCTATTTCCATCTCTACCACTAAAACTTTACAATTTTCTTCTTTCCATTCATCCCTTCTCATCGCCCACGTCAAAGCATATCTCGAATAAACTCGTGTTTATTTTATGTAAACGACGAATAAGTATTTTCTCTTTATTAAAGAATCTATGATGTTTTTATTTTATTTTATGTGTATCTAAGATACAATTAAAATATCAATTCTAATGTTCGTTATTTCAAATGTTCACTTGATTAATATGCTCCATTGATTTTTATTATTCTCATGAGAGATTATGTGCTCAACCATTTCTTACTTGAGAATATTGGTAAGTAAGCTTTCCGTGTCCAATCAATAATTACGAAGGGAATTGATATCTAACAAGAATACTAAATGAAGATTGACGAACTGGATTTTGGAACATTTCGTAAAAGAAGAGAATTTTTATTTAGTTCTTACCGACAGTCGCTTTCACCACTAACTAAGTGTTTATTCTTAATTGAATGATGATGTTAACAACTTTGATTGAACATTTGAGTTTTAAACGAAAACAAAATATGTTTGAAGTTAATTTATTGTTCAATGAAAATAAACGACAAATACCACCACATGCATTGAAAAAAGTGTGTAATGGAAAATACCTTCCAAAGAAGTGAATGGTGCTGTAACATAAATATTTATTTTCATATTTTATGGATAACATACAGAGTACAGAAATGAAATTCTTTTTCACGTTTCTCTGATAAGAACTATTTAAATCTTTCCATTTCTTTACTTCATGCCACAGAATCTCGATAACATAACTTTGTTCAAGAGAATATCTTAAAAATGTTTTTTCACAATATGTGTTTTTTTTCGAGTACTCATACTCAAAGTGTTGTGTCAGCTATTTTATTTTATATCTTCAAATAAGAATGAAAAAAAACATCTTCCTTTGACTGTGAATACGTTAAAGGATAGTGATAACAATCCTTCCTTTCCTCCCCAGGGAAATCGTTTAGGATCCAACGCCGTTTCAACTTTTCAGTACAAAATATTTTTAAATCTCCATCCCACTCCTTTCTTTCATCTCCTATCTCCCTCGACTGCGAAGTTTCCCGTTAAATAATTAACTTTGGGCAAATTAATTGTAAAAATCTTATCAGTTTGCTTAACTTAAAGCTATCTCCTAAAGATATGACTCGGGACATGGTGGCTGATTAGACTAGGTACTCCTGATGTATTCTGAATAGAAGATCCCTTGTTATTTACAGCTTTGCTTTCAAGCAGCTATAATGTTTTTATTTTGAGATCACAACAAATAAAAATTATAAAATGATTGAAAATATAATAATGAAAATATATGATAAAATGAAAAATTAAAAAATGGGCATTCTTGCAATGTTTATCTGATTTTTATATGATAAAAGTATTTTATTTCCTCAATGAAAAAAAATCACTTTTTCCAATACCAATAAATATTAACTGTGAAAGAAAAATAGATATTTAAAATTAAGTAGATTTCAAATAAAATTATCAAAGAACATGAAGTAATATGTCTTTTTATCTTTTGTGACCAATTTTTTCATATTTTGCGTAGGTGCCTATATCAGTTTACAAAATAATTAATGTCAATACTATCAATTTTTGATACATGTTCACTGAGAGGTTTCCGTTATAAAGTGATGCTTTTTACTATTTGCACTATAATACCTTCACAGAAAAATGTAATACCCTGTATATTTCTCTTTGACTCCACTGTGTATGAAGAGCATTTCTTCAGATAAATGGCACCAGATGGTATCGAGTCACAATCATGAGAAACAGAAATAGGGTTTTCAGTTTCATATAACATAATATACATATATTTACAGTATTTCATCGATATTTATTTTGAAAAAACTAAAAAAAAAAATAGTTACCTTGTAGGCATCATTTTTGAATAACATACTGAAAAAGATAAAGCTTTTATATTTCAGAGATTTCATATTGTTTTAAAATCTAATATACTAAAGTATTTATATCATCATATCCTTTCATCGGCCTTTAAAAATCCCGCATAGATTCAGCAGTGAGACTAATTGCATGATATCAATTTTAATTATTGAGTGTTTCTAAAACAACTTTTCCAAGATCAAATACCGCAATAGTTTATCAAAAAAAATATACTTATTAATATCAAGTTATTTATATAAACTTTAGCCTACACAAACAAATTATGTTTATGAGTTGATAATTATAAACATTTCATTAATATAAGATTCACGTTAGATTTTAAAATAATTTATAATTCTTATTTGAGTTCATTGAATGAAATTCAGCGTACCATTTCTATTTATAAAATATCTCTCACCCCTTACCCTTTACCCCTTGGAAACAACGCAAATAGAAAAGTTACTTCGATGTATGTATATTTATTTTCCTGTTTTTCAAGCTACCTTTGAAAGTTGGAAAATATTATTCAGTATAAGCGAAAGTCAATACGTCTTATCATTTTATTCCTACACACGAGCTTGTAGTATTGCGAACCTATATATATGATATTATTATACCTACGTATCTATAATATAATGTAATATATACAATCTACCTGCCTGCCTTGTTATTACGGAGGGGAATGAGTAGGTTAGATACCTACTCTGTAGTTCTCTATACCTTTTTGCTTTTGATTATATTACTACACTACGTAAAGCTCCGTGCGGAAAGAAGAAAACTATATCTTCAAGTTTTCTTTCTCTCATTGTATGATATTCAATTTGAGATGATTGCTTGCACTAGGCATTATTAAAAACTCCATTGGCTCTTTCAGTGTATATCTTGCTCCAGCATGAGCTTGTTATTTCTAACTCATTAGCAAAAGGTATGCTTCTCAAGTCTATCACAATTATTTATTATATTGCTTTCATTATGTTTGTGTCACTATGAACGCTTCTATTAATATACAGTAATAATGTTTAATTATGAAACTATCTTTTGTAATTTATTTGTAACGTTAACAATAATGTTCATTCTCCACTCGATTGCCATATAAAAGTAAATGCATTAACGAAGTTTAGAGGGAAAAACACTTCACTCCGAGCACAAAAAGTTTTGTTCAACAAATACATGGACTCTACATCCCCTATACAAAAATAAGGAAATCATTCTCCTTCCTCACACCCCTACAGCCCCGACTGCGCCCCATAACATAACAGGCGGCATCGTGTTTTCGAGCTTGCCAAGCACTTTCTGAATGAGCTTTTGCATTTGAAATAAGGTCGCCGCGGTTGAATCACAGCCAAAGTAGAGGGAAGTGGGTGGGCGGATAAATTAGAGGGAAAAATAAAACAATAAAAATATCTTATCTAATTTCGCGGTTTTACGATCTGTGGAACTCGTTAATTTGAAGACTCACCCAGACTGTGCTTCATAAATATTAAGTACGTGAATAAGAGAGGCTAGGCGGCTAGGCGGCCCGAGCCCACCGAGATACGAGTATTTATGTACGTGCTCTTGTTACTACTCCACTTAACAATTGTACCAATTCGTAGCTATAACTAGGTACCTAATATTAACCTACGTATATGCAAGCTGAGACGAGGAAAATATTAATAGGTACTTCACTATACATTCATTACTATTCTTCTAAGAATATAATTTCTAAAAACCTCACCGTGTCTCGTAGTACCAACTGCAAATATGTAATGTGTACATACTATTTACACATTATCTATCATTAATTATCACACAATATTTACACGGTTAAGGCATTTTGATTATACCTGACAGAGTTTTGCCATTAACTTAATGTAATAGATAATAAGAAACAATTTTTGAAAAGTAAAATGGTGCATGGACATATTATACGAATAAGCTAGTAAGAATGTCCATAGCGTGTTCATATTTTTATACTATTTTATGATAGCACCGTTGTCCGAACTAGGTATTTTGTAATACAAAATAATATTGTAGACAAATAAAATACCTAATATAATCTCTTTAGGAATTAACGTTTACGTCTGTCACTCACCCTTAAGTTGAAGTTTGATTGAGTTAACCTAAACTTACAACCAGCTGCGGAAATCATGACAGATGTGTTTGGATAAAGATCATTTGTGTACTTTGTTGTCTACCTACACCTTATATCATCCTTCTTCTGACTAACTGTCGTATCTGACATTTCTGGCGAAATCGAGTTATGATCACCAATGTGTATTTTTTTTTTTTTTACAGTATTTATTGTGCCCTTCATGTTCTCACTGAAGATCACACCTGTAACTGTTACCGTTATTTTGGAATAGCTTTCTGATTTGTTACGAATTATCATGTTTTTTTTTTTTTACTTTACCTCACTTTTTGTATTATTTTGTTTGTTTTTCTCTTTTCTTTTTCTGTACTTATATGTATTATATTATATCAATAAATGTTTTACCACCCAAAAGGGACATTGAAGAGAGAAGTAGTATAAAAGATTCCCACGACGGCGGTTTTGGCCGGCCGGCCCTCCAGGCCTCCCCAAAGGCCCGCCCGTGAGGACAATTTTGGTTGAATGTGCGGATAAGTAGGAGTTAACGACTCCTGAGATATCCGGGTGTGAGGTGGATCTTTCTTCAATATTCTAAATAAAATGTCTTTTATCTACTAATTCCTCAAAATTTTATCACAAAAATGATTCTGAGATATATAAGAATAGGTACATATAAAATAATTTAATATATTTACACTTTATCATATAACTAGGAGAGACGAAAATATGCAGGTAAAACACAAAAAACGCTCTCCTGAACAATTTACATTTGGGCAGATACGACTGTTAGTCAGAGGAGGGACGATATGCATACCCGGATGAGACATACAATCATAATATACCTACATTCATTCAACTTTTTCAATACTTCTAGAATCAGAGCATTTATCATAGGTACGATTAGTCAGCGAAATAAATTGCGTGTAATAAACATGCAAGTCGTTCTCTTCGTGCGAATAAAAGTTAAGGCATTCGAGATGGGTAGCAGACTTCATTGTCAAATTCAAGATGATAAATGTCTTAAACGTGATGCTATACAGGACATGCAGTCTTTTATAGAACACTCAAAATTAACGTAAAGAATTTGGAGGCCTTTTCTTATATTTTTTGTCGTAGACTTTAAAGAATATTTTTTGAGTGCTGCCTTTATATTCCATAGTACATTATTACCATCAAAATGTAATTCTACTTTAATTCTATTAAAATGACCTGTCACAAAGTACCATACAATTATTAAAATGTAAATATTTTATAAATAAGTGTCTTTAGTTTGTGTTATTGAAAATTCGTTATATTTTTATGTGTACGCTTTCATTACACGCATATAAATCAATAAATAACAATAATCGGGTACCCTGGATATTGAAAATATATGATTATTTTATTACGAATCTCACAAAATCGATTGATATTAATTGATTAAATTCCATTTCATAATTTTAGCATTGCAAAGTAGTGTAAATATGATAGGTGTATATAATTTAAAAAAAAAATCATATCATAGAAATGGGACGAGGGAAAGTATGTCGCTATCTATCTATACCATCACGGCATATCTAACAATGGAGTAACCAGCGGAATAACTAAAAGTAATAAACATGCAAATGATTCTCTCCATACCAATAAAAAAAATACATTAAAGATGAAAGGCATAAACTTTATTAAGCTTCTTGTCCCTTGATCATTTTTCTGTACATCTTATCACTGGACATGGCCAGTTGAGAGGTAAACTTTTTGAGTTAGCATTGACCGATAACCCATGGTGCACATGTGGGACAGGAGCTCAATATGCGGAACATATCCTTTGGGAATATCCTTTGATGATGGATGCAAGAGAGGAAATGATTCTGAGTATAACTGTTGACACTCCTCGACCCATCAGGTTTGGGGAAGTGTTTTTAAATGCCACAAACGCTTCACACTTTAAGTCATTCGTGGATGTGTGGGTCTCAAGATGGGATCTGCTACGTCAGCCGGGTCCCTCGCCCACTGACGTAGTAGGATCGGAGATGCCAACACTGGCATAGTGGTATTAAACTAGAGAGAAATAAAATATTATTAAATCGTCACCTAAACGGATAAATAGGAGTCCTTGGACTCCTGCAATATCCGAGAAATTAAGTTATTTCAACTATGTACCTACAGTAAGAAGCATACATAATTACCAAGTTATAAAACAATGTGATATTGTGCAATGGGCGAGTTTATCGCAGAAGCGATATCTTCCAACTAACCCATAGTTATATTTGATGTGTTACGAACACTTGCCTTTTACAAAGGGTCACTCAAAGACCTTCTTACCGAAAAGAGTAAGAGATATTTAGTAGGTATAGTCTCTGTTGGGATCTCCTCGCTGCAATAATAAAATGTTATTTGTATCACGGTAATATTATTGTGAATATACATAATTATGTAGGTGACTACAGACAATGGTGATGTAGATGTTGAGTATAGACTATACGTATTAGGTATAGTGTTAGGTTAGGTATTATAGTAAATGGAATGACACGTAGTATAAATGTAGGTACGTACCCATGGCTCTAATACTCCTATATACTGTGTGCTGTGCCCTCCTTAATAACGTGCCACATCTCATCCTGATTTATATGCAACCGCGCGCTAACACACCACTAACTCTTCTCTAACCGATCAAAAATATTACAAATACATTAGATGTGTGGTAAAACCATACCCCGCCGCGATTCACAATAAAATCCACGTTTCTAAATTATTTTCGTTATATATTCAAATTGGGTATTTCCTACAATTCCTTGATGAAACTTTGTTCAAGAATATAAAAAAATATGAGTAGTTTTGTTTTAAAGATCAGATCAGGTACCTCCTCCAGAGATACCTCTCCACCGCTTCTTCCAGGACCTCTGGCCACTCCAAACCAAGTCTTTCAACGCACATGTTCGACACCTGCCCTTGCCAACTTCTTCTTGGGTCATCATCATCATCATCGCCCTCAACTCTCCTCTCGGGAGCACAGGGCAGAAACCAGCCTCCTCCATTCAGAGCGTCTCTGTGCCAATTGCGTCACCTCTTTCCACGACATTCCTTGCGCTCTGATATCGTTGTCATAGGAACGGTGTATTGTGAAAGAGGGACGCGGCCGACGGAACCCCTGCGGATGGAAAAACAGTGCTCTTTTTGGCCAACTATCATTAGGCATTCTCAAAACATGTCCCAGCCAGGACCATCGTCTCTCCTGTATTACGGAGATTACAGGTCTCTGCTGGGTGCGCCGGCGCACAGCATCATTTGTAACATGTTCATACCATTTGACATCTAAAATCCTTCTAAGACACCCGTTTTCAAAGCTTAGTATCTTCCGCTCCTGAGCCTTGGTTAACCTTCTGCAGCTGACGTGCCTTAAATTTCACAAATTTACTGACGTGGTAGACTGTTGGACACCATTTTAACGTCATTTTTTTTTGTCAAACTAGTGTTAAATACCTAATTAATTGGTATTGTCTAAAAAATATATTCATATATTATATTTCTATTCAGTTAAATGTAGAAAAGAACAACATTTTTCTATTAATAACACCATTTATTGTTTTTGGTCAAAATCAGTTCGCAAAATCAACCGACTACTAAAAAAATATATTCAAAAATAATATAACTAAAAAATAACAACAACTTGCATTTATTATTAAAATTTACACTTAAAGTAATCATAGATAAAAGTTTGAGTAAAATCTTATGGTCAAATAAAAAAATACACAGCTTTAAGTTTTTACATTTTTTCTTGACATAGTTTACATTTTGGCTGTGAGCATTGCAGGCAAATCGGCTTGAAACAATCACATCATATGTATTTGGTTTGTATTTTTATTTTTGTTGAGCAAATATGGCAAAGCTTCCGTGCACTTGTAGAAGTAGATTGTGATTATGGAGGTGCAAGAGGCAGATTTTCGCCCATAACTCTGCTCACTGTTATTCGCAGTTCTCTTGGCAGTCTTTCATTATACGCTCGCGCCTTCATGTGATCTGATACTAAACTACGTGACATATTCAATAAAAAAGGTACTTCTTTTCATTTAAGTGTCGCTATTATCACACGCTTGATATAAAACAATTTATAGAAGCAAGAATATATCGAGCATTTTTATCAATTTCATCCACAAAAACCGAGAGGATGAAGCTGACCAATACCCATTAAGTAGGCACTTATTACCATTGACAATTTTTTTTTGTAAATATTTTGATGTCGAATAAAGATTATTATTATATTATACGGAAGGGAGAAATAAAGGTGAAATACAGATCATCATCATCATCACATCATCTCTATAGGTATGCACCTGCAATTCAAACCCGGCCATCGTCATGTACGCACCTATACACCGATGCATTATACCTACAACTATACATAACATACAAATAACATAATTTTACTATGAAATAACAACATCTAAAAACGGTCTTACTGACCTGTAGCCTGGGAGACACTATGGTTTTTTTTCAATTTTACTGACGTGGTAGATTCACAGACACATACCTTAACACTGACGTGGTAGACTAGTAGACACCTCCTTGCTGTAGCACAGAACCTACACTCATCTCAACCGCTCATTGCTAACTGATCCCTCCACGTTGACGAAATATTAAGGTACTAAGCGTGCCGGGATCGTAACTATAAATATATACATGTTAAGGACAATTTTGTGATATGTGGTGTCTGGTAGACTACCACCTCAGCTGCAGAAGGTTAAGTGCCAAGACTCACAGCCATATAGAAGGATTGGGATGATGCACGCATTGAACAAGCGACATTTTGTCCTGAGTTTTGTCTTCTTGGGTACCTATATGGTAAATTTAATAAATGTAGTTAGTTGATATACTTTTACAAGTTTTTATCATAATATTAAAAACTAATATCGATACCTTAATTCGCAGATTGGGTAAGTCCAAAATAGCTACTTTACAGGGCGGACAAAAAACTAAATATTTTTGTTATGCATATTATTATTATTATTTTCCTTATTCTAAAATATCTACATGATGTAGATACATGTTCGTAACACAATAACCATGACATAATTATGTTTATAATGGTTTTGTAGCCTTTTTTGGAGTTACCTAATTTTCTGTGATAGATTTTGTAAAATAAATGCTATAATTGATGGAGTTACCCAATTTGCCTATAAGTATTGCATACTGTTTGGTCTCATAATAATGTTATTTTTAAAGTGTTTTATATGAAAATCAAATTAAATTGAAGTAATATATATAGGATAAATACTTCAACATCATCATCATCATCATCAACGCTCCTCTCGGGAGGACAGAGCAGAAACCAGCCTCCTCCATTCAGAGTGACTCTGTGCCAATTGCGTCACCTCTTTCTACGATATTTCCTGCGCTCTGCTGTTGTCGTTATAAGAACGGTGTATTGTGAAAGAGGGAAATCACGGGCTGACGAATCCTTGCGGACGGAAGACCGGTGCTCTTTTTGGCCAATTAGCCTTTTCAGGATATTACCCAGCCTGGAACATCGTCTATCCTGTATCACGGAGTTGAACATAGTTGAACAAAAAAGTTGCACCTTTAGCGATATACTCGTTGATAGCTAGACAAAAATAATGAAGAGTGACAAAATGTGAAAATAATAATTCGTGTGGAGCATTATTTTAGATATCGTGGTAGTCCTGAGTCCATTTTCGTGAAGATATTTTCAGTCTCGTTTAGATTATTTAAGCAGACAATATTTTTCGGGCCAAGGCTTTTCTTCCTTTGAGGCAATTTATTTTATTTATTCATTCATTCTTTACTATACATTGATCACAATATATACAATTTTATAAAAAAAATGCATTCAAATTAGGTGTGATCAATATACAGAGGTCGGTTGCCCAATAAGAGACTCTTACGACTTGTATTATGAGATAGCTGAAGTCCAGTATCCGATCAAAGTGTCTTGCCTCTTGCACACTGATGCCCTCTCTGTATATCTCGAGATTTTAAAATCCGCCAAAAGAAATTTTATTATTTTATAAGTAAATGCCTTAATATTACGTGTTATATTCTAAAAATATTGTACTTGGCACAAATCGTCCCACAAGGGACGGGTTGCCATAATCTTATAAATAATAATAATAATATACAGAGGGCGAGTTTATCACACCTCTTTTTGATTTTTTAAATTTGAATTTTAAATTTTTATTACTCCATGATTCATCCTTTTTCCAAGAGAAGTCTCAGAGTTTTCATCAGAATCTGAATGTTCTGAATATGGGACTAACGAGATGTTGACTCTTATGCTGCCCTTCTCTGTTGCAATATTATGATCAATAGCATTAGCCTGTGCATCTAACAATATCCCTTGTGTTGCATTATTATCTAAATTATTATTATCAGTAGGTATTTATATTTTGGATTTCTGCAAGATTACCACTATCAAGTAATATGATGGGCCAATTCCATTATAAAAATTCGAATTGTCTTTGATAAATTTGTAGAAAATCATGATTTCTGGGATTTGTTTCACTCATACGATTTTCTTCACTTCTTCAATTTTCAGTTACTAATTTAACCATAGTCTTTAGTCTTCTATTCATCTATAAAATGATAAGTAAACATTTCACTTTTCCCTGACGATGAGAGCGGAAGCTCTTGAAAGCCGACTCGCGACCAATAAAGTCACAGTGGAAGTACTAAATAAGTGTTTCATTTTAAAAATTATTAATATGAACTTCCACCAAGAACCGTCGGTCGAGAAATTAAACTTATGATAAGTAGGTAATGTATGTAGATACACGTTCAGTTCTTCGGATTTTGAGCTTATTTAAAAATAATCATGATTCAACAAATCCTAATATATCAAAAAATAAAGTCGTTTATTTAAGTATTAAAACCTAGATTTTTTTATTTGACTAAAAAATAATAACATAATATGTGTTAAAAAACAATACAATATTAGTAAATCAGCTTCAAAACTTGTGCGCAAACATATCCAGTAATAATTAAATTCCACGTAGTAACTCCTGCAAAAGTTGCATTATTTAAAATGTGAGTACCTTACATATTAACTACATCACATAAGGAGCAAATGATAAAAAAAACTTTAAAAAATTTAGGAAAATAAAGCTGATACTTATGGTTACAGTTATCTAACATTTTTTTACAGGATAAGATATCCAAAACCACTTTTTTGTAAAATATTCCTAATACACAACCTATCTCTCGCAAGTCTCCGTACAGAATGGTGGAGTTACCCAATTTGCAGCGTTGTAAATACTAACATTGGAGTTACCCAATTTTCTTGAGGTGTTTTTTAGGGCATTTGTAATAAAGTTGGATTCTTCAAATTTACCTAGCATGTGTGTTGGAATACAGTCAACATTATGGCATCATTAAGTCATTTTGTCAAAAAATGGAGTTACCCAATCTGCGAATTAAGGTATCGATATCTCAATACACAGATACTAAGATGACGATGTTAGAACGTTAAGAATTTCGTGAAAAGTGGCTTAATTTGATCAGAATCGCTCTGAATATGAGGGGCTCGTTTTCTCACTATGTTCCTCGTAATAAAGCTCTCGTTTTATTAAAGTAGTTCCATGTTAACTCTTGTCTTTTAATATACCTAGGTACATTATTTTATAATATTTTAAATTATATTAAAAGGTTTCACATGTACCCCATATAGTGTTTCAAGAGTTAGTCAGAAAATTCACCGAATGGTTACGCTGACTTCACACTACTCGCAGAGACTCTCGATCTCCCCTCGCACTTCCTCTCACCTGTACTCCGCTGGTAACCACAAAGTAATAAACATAAAACTAATATAATTTTCTACAAACTTAGTATCTATTATTATGAATCCTCTCTGCCGCCTTTATTATCAGCGGTGAATATCATACATAGTATTGAAGAAATCATCAAACTAAATTTCTGCGAACCTACATTTATAAATTTATACAACAATATTTCAATCGATAAGTTAGGAATGAACCGTAATTATTAAAATGCAAGATGTTTTATTTTGAATATTTTGCTGTGCATAATAAAATAATTAAAAGCACACGCATACCACTACACCATCTCGGTATCTGCCACATGTGAGGTAGCCAACATATCAATTGCATGTAATAAAAATGCAAGGTATCCTCTCCGTGCCAACAAAAATTAAGACATTCAGGACGGGTGACAAACCTCATTGCAGAATTTAAAATATTAAATACCTACTCTCTTTTTTCAAACTGCCTTTTACATGACACTAGAAAACTTACGGACATGAGTAGGAGTACAATTCGTTGCTGGAAGCTTTACGGTTAAAAAAACATCAAGACATGAAAACCTACGCTTCGTTCTCATTTTTCCATAAGCCATGTGGCTGCACTATTACTATAAGTGACTTCGAATATTACTAATGGTTTTTAGCTTAGAATCTCTTAACTTTACGAAAATGACTTATTAAATAAAATAAATAATGTTAACTTTTCCCCGGCAACGAATAGGCTCCCTTTTTTAATTGATAGTTTTCGAGTGTGCTGTAAAAGGTGTTCATAAAACCCCATATATAAGACATTTGACAAAGTCAGCAATGAAGCACCAACCATCCTGAATGTTTTATTGTTTATTGGCATCAAGAGGATGATTTTAATACAAATTGTAAGATGGCTACCCCACTAGTAGAACATGCTGTGATGGTATATATATAGATAACCATAGGGATAAATAGTGTCATTGCAAACTAGATTTCTTCATGCATCTACACCAAAAGGATGTTTGTATCTTGGCACATTTCTGTATCCACCCTCAACCCTCAGACCTCTTCTGTTGCGGCGGGAGGACTAGAACATTGCGAGGGAATAATTGCCGCATACCGCGCATTTTTACATTGCTCTTCGCAGAAATAATTAAACGTTCCGACCTACGGTGGCCTCCGTTATGCGATACTACCCCATTCCACTAACCATGAACCACCCTCACAATATTTCTTTGCCTTCCGCCCAACCCCTCCCAGGGACGCTTGTTGCCGGGTTTAAGCTTAGTCTAAGACAATTAACGGGGTTTATTTCCAACATTGGAGACGTTTAAGTGAAGATTAGGGGAAATATACTGCATCCGTGAATGTCGGTTTGAAAACGGCCGGAAAATGTTACTGCATCCTTTTATACCATTGAATATTACACTGCACGCTGATGCCACAGCCATTCCCGATGCAACACATAAGACAAAAATATAGCATTAAATATATTCACCACTTAAATACCTAAACAATTAACGAGGGAATGCTATTACAATTAAAACCATATTTCACCTGAAATTACGTAATTCAAAATTTTTGAACCTTGTTTACACAAAATATACCCTTATGCCCATATCTCATTTGCACGCCCGATAAATTCCCATACACAGTCTTACTAGTCTAATTATTAATGGAAATAAATTTCACCTTCCAAGATATCTAGTGAGAAGATACATTATGATGCTTTCATTTCCATCATATCAATACACAATTTAGTATTTTATTGCATCAATCATGTATTATATTTCAGCAAGCCCGTCTTTTGATTTAAAATTTTTGAGTCAACCATGTTTTTAAAAAGGCATACCTACCAATAGAAAATATTAATTAATAATGTACATCTAGTAACAAAATCACAAGTGTAATATTACTTCTTGAATAATTCAATAAAACTATACAAAATAATATTATAATAACGTAGGTACTACTTATTCTAGTTTGCTATTAAATAAAATGAACTAGCTGTTTTGCTTCATTTGTTCCTAAATAATTCAATGATCACAACGTGAAATACAATTTACATAAAAAAAACTTATTCTTTCACTCGCTGCATTTAACATTACAAAAGTTTATCATTTTATTGAAAAGTTCTTAAAGGAAATGCACGGAGAACTCTTGCTGAGTAGATTTTATTAGGAATAATACAATTTAATATTTATAGAGATATACAAAACTTTTGCTAATGATATTATAAAAACTTCCTCAAAAACTGATTTCAGGGATATAATAATATATTATATAAATATTGTCATCAACCATAACGCTTTTCAAACTAAATACAAAATATTAAAGCTAAATTTCTTATAACTGAGGCTATTACACCGAGAAAGATTAGCCATATTATCTTTTATGTATGTTTGAATATCTCTTTGCTTATTTATTATGTGTGTAACTTGAAGGGTGAACAAAGAAAATCTACAAAGCGACCTTCTCTTAGATTTGTGTACCGCCATCAGTAAACCTATTATTGTAATCAATACTCAAATGTTACATATGCCTGAGAAATGGCCACAATTCTACCCTCTTTTTACCAAAGTAACAAAAAGGTGAAGTATTTAAGCTTATCAACATAAATTATATTATAGCCTTGCATTTACTCTACTCTTATATGATTACCAATTTCTTAAATGATATCACATAAATTGAGTAAATCAGAGATTCTTTCGAAATATGTTAAGTTTAAGTACGATTATTCATATTGTATAAAATCAGCTTGAATAATTGACACTCAATGATTTGAAAAAAAAATATGCTGTTAAAAGAATGCGAATAAAATGATAGTTCTAGATCAGAAGATCCCAAACTTTTTTTTTTCTCATAGACCACATTCAAAAATTTGCTGCTTCCGGTGGATCCCCTGTACTTCTACCCCCCTGAATTTTTGAAATGGTATAGGAATTTGAAATATTTAAAAAACTCCTCGGTTTTCTTGCAGAATATTTTCTTATTTTCTCACAGTACCTTTTTCTACAATGTAACGGATATTTGTACCGACTATTGTTAACTTTAAAAATATAACACGTTTAAATTTCTACCCCCCCCCCCTCGTCACCGAATATTCGAAATGGTATAGGAATTTGAAATATTTCAATAGCTCCTCGGTTTTCTTAAAGAATATCTTCTCACAGTACCTTTTTCTTCAATATATCGGGTAATTGTACCGACTATTGTTTATGTCAATATCTATGGGCCTAGTCAAAACACATTTAAGCGTTACGTTTTCGTTTTCGTTCGAACAAGACGAGGTTGCGAGAACGCATCAATTTTCGTAGCTACAATACACAAGTAGCTACGAAAATTGACGCGTTCTCGCAACGTCGTCCGCGTTTGAACGAAAACGAAACGAAAACGTAACGCTTAAATGTGTTTTGACTAGGCCTACTGGTGCTTTTACTGAATATCTGATACTTTAACTATGAATTCGTGGACCCCCTCTTATGACTCGTGCAACCCCATTTTTTAGTCACGCCAACGTGGACCCCGTCGAGTCACCTAGACCACTTTGGGAATCACTGTTCTAGATGAATTATTTTATCCACTGAATAGCTTTAATTAACATTAGCAAGTGACATCTTTACGACTATATTTTTTTAGAAAATTATGTACGCTAGGCACTCATCATAAATGCATAGCATACCTACATAAATTATAATTTATACAATATTCAACAAACAGCAACAACAACTTTCAAACAATTTTCATAATTGACTTACTTATTTCATACATCAAATATTCACTCTGTATTCGTTTTTATTTCTCATATTATAATATGTATCTGGTTATTATTAATATAATGTTAATTATACGATTATGCACCACAGGTGTAATGAATGAACAATATAATATGTTTAATTTAATTGCTCGCTTTGATCGTAAAAAGTAAAGATTATAAATATTATCATGATGAAATTATGAAATCACAGGTCTGCATTATTAATCGTAATAAAAATGAATAATTTTGTGAATTTTATTGTTTCTTTAATAGGTATATCATCAACAATGGAGAATGAAATATAAAATATTGAAAAGTATATTCTTTTTATTACATTTTTATAAATTCACTTAAAAAATAAACTTAGTCACGACGACTGTAGGTCATCATTTAGTAGAATTGTAAAGCAACAACATCTTTAGGCGAGGCAACCTCTTTTATTTGTATACGACGAAACTATTGATAATTTATTTATTTGATAACATGTCATTTTTTTTAAAGGTGATTCTGAATTTATGATGAACTCAAATATACTCCTTACAACCTTAGACTAAGCAAGACCAGACTGAGGTTCTCAGGAAAGTAAATTATATTAGCAGAAGTATTCGAACTGCCTGTGGATCGTCTGATTTTAAAATCAAGGCATTAACTTCTGGGTTTATGTAATATTATTATTTTACCTTTCATTAATGATTGAGTCTACCTGCAAAACTATAAAATGATTTAAAATGAATTGTTAAGTTTATTACTTCATTATATCTAAATAGTCATATTCCTACTCAAAGGTGATAAAGAATTATTATGATTACAATAAAAAGATAAGGGGATTGTAGCAATACATAGATGTGTAGATTATAAATCATACAAAATATATTTTATATATCTTATGCAGAATCTTCTATTCACTCGTGTTCACCATTCAGAAATAACATACAAGTTGTTGTTGATAATAATAGTTATATATTGTTAGTTTATTATATTACTAGCTTTAATCCCGGTTTGGAGAATATTCATCAAATCGTTTAAAAAATATATAATAATTGTACTATTCTATAATTTACTCTCACGCCGTATCTCAACAAAGTTGTAAAATTGGTAGGTATAAATCGTATTCTTATATTGCCAAATTTTATCTTTTGGATTTCTATATGAGACACGTAAGCCTTAATTATTGGATAGCACACCTTATGATATACCATTGCCATTATTATATGTACATAAATAGGAGTTATACGTTAATAGATTTTCATTGCGGAAAGGAAGTGTTGTATCATGTCTTGCGATATTGTAAGGTTTGACATATCACTAGACCGGAATTTCGGTTTTTCTTATAACAAAAAATATATATTTGGGCCAAACCGAAATATCGTTGCCGTGGATGTGAAGTGATCTAACTCACAAGACAGACATTCCGAGAAAAAGGGTGTTGAAGTTACGCTGTCACATCCGAAAATACTAATCTGACAATAACTAAGTTATTTTTGCATGGATTTCGCTAAAATTTATACACAATATTTCTGATCACATATTCCACTAATATTAATAACAAAATATTAAAGAATTTGTATATTTTAGAAGTAAACACGAATTTATCACTTGGGTTATTTCACCACTGAAGTTGAGAAAGATCCACCTATAGAAAAGTTGTTGGAAAGTTACGCGCTATGCGGCTTGGATCTTTTCACTTCTATAATTTAATTGAACTATTTGTTCCTATATGCGTTAGTGAAATGCTCTAACACACACTTGAAATGATGTAAAAACACTTAACATCTCTACACAATCTTCCAAAAATGTCCTTTAGGAATATCAAATCACTTATTTCTCTTCACCACTATGTTCTCCGTGGTTTTCTGAACAAAACTGCATACTTAACTCATTTTTCAAAAAAGTGTGGCTTGGATCACTTCACCTCCACGGCAACGATATAATGTTTACAATGAATTTATACATTCTTAGAGGCCGCTTAAATTTGACGATTATTTCAATTAAAAGAAATTAGAAATTCTCAACCATTTTTACCTTCAAGTTTTATTGTAACTGAAATCATTGTTCTCTGCTGTAGGTAACTAACAGAGAGCGAAAATTCGTTTCATTGAGATTAAAAATATTAATCATGTAACATTATTTCTAAGAAATGAGGTAGCCTTAAAATGAAGCACATACAAAAAACATGCGGGTTAACGTATGTACGTAAATTTCAATTCTGCTTCTCGGCTAAAATCCGATTTCGGTCAAATATCATATACTATCTACTTGGTGATGATATTAATTTTATTATCTTCACAATATAACATTAAGTATTACTTTATATAATTATAATCCACACATAGCTCAGACGGAAGATACGTGTTATAATATATAGACTTCTTTTTATTGTTGATATGCTTCACAAATCACATATTGTATATATATTACAAAGTTATATATAATTATTATAATGGTACATAGGTACTAACATGCAATAAATTTCAAAATATTTTCCTTTCAATTAATAGTACGGTATCCTATTTATTTTTTTATACATTTAACGGCATAAAAACCTTTAATTTAGTTTATATTTATGTCGCCGCCCGAAAGTATAATTAGCCAGCTATATGGTATTCATGCGAGGCGATATAAAGGCTTGATGATTTCGCTATCATAAAAAATAAAATCCGGTGATCGTACATTGATCGTCATACGTGTTTATATAGTTCACTGGCATAGATTCAATCTGTCATATATGGGCTTTGATTTTGACGTTATTTTCAAAATGGCGGACGTCGAGATGGAGATCGCGGAGTGTTTACTAGTTGAAAATATTATAGTAGAGGTTATAAGGCGCCTTTTAATTAAAGAATCAAATGCAAAAAACCAACAACAAGGATAACAACTGTCAGGAAAAGTGAATCATTTAAAGCTTATAAGTTATAAAGTGTTTACTGCTAAAGTTTTTAGATGCTGCGCACATCTACGCATGCGCGCATCATTCCACCAACGAAGAAAGTTGAAAGGTGGTCAACTTGAGACGATATCGTTTTTATGATTTTTATCGTTTCAGATTAATAAATTGTCAATTTTATTGTTCATACGGTTCAAATGGCTGACGATATTTTGGTTTCCTGGCGATATTCGCCTCGTGAGAACAACGTTGTAACTGAATGGCTAGGCGGTGAAATAAACGCTAGCATTCAATTGAAAGGCCAACTGTTTCGTTGAAACCAGCCGGATTTGTTCTAGCAACTTTTTTCATCTCTAGCATCACAGTGCTAAATAAACAAACTTAACTGTTAGACATTCAATAGAATGCCGGCTTTTAACTAACAGTATATCCATTCAATTAACTGGCTAATTCAACTATTTGGCGGGAACTTTGCATCACGAATAAGATATTAAAAATCTTCGATTCAGCGGTGAAGTACTTCAGTCATGCTGTATGTTTATTATATGCATGCAGTCCACCGAGAACCCCATATTATTATTTTTCCAAAAATATCACCCTGCACTGAGCCCTTAACAGCTTTTCACCAAGGCGATCTCAGCAAGAAAAAAAAAAAAGAAAGAAATGCCAACTAAACAAAAAACAAAAGGATAACGTACAAAGTATGTACCTACTAATATATAATAAATAGATGGATATTAAAATAAAAACATTGTGGACCAATATGCATCACCGGTAATTTTGATTTCATATTTTGTGTCGTCTGATAATAAATTGTTAATACCAGAGTTTCGCAACCTCTCTGATGTTAAGTGTCCCTGGATTAAAAATAATATTTTTATGTCTCCGTTTATTTATTTGTCTCAATGTTACAAAATCAGCCAATACCAATTAAAGAAAATTAAAACTTTTTATCAAAATAACTTATTACGTTTCGAGTACTTACTAATACGATAATTGGGCTCGCACTTCTGCACCAGTTGGTTGATAATGACTTGATAGATCTTTGACTTTCTTCTCCATTCCTCCATATTCTCAGCCAGTCTTTTCAGCTCTACGTATGAGCCACAGTTCATGCCCCTCTTCAGTTGGTCCATATACGCATCTCTTGGTCGGCCTCTGCCATTTGTCCCCTCGGTCTTACCCTCCGCATTGGCGATGAGTAGTCCTGGGTGCCTGATGTTGTGGCCAATCCAGTTAGCTCGCTGTTGGCCGATTCTCTTAAGAAGTTGCCTTTTTTCGCCTACCCTGGTTAAAACTTCTTCGTTTTCGATGTGTTCTAAGAGATTAACGGAACCAAATGAACTCGGACCGAAAACGTAAGGAATTTCCTTGATAGATACTTATATGTATAGGTACCAATACTTGTACTGAATTTCATTCACAAATTCGTTTACTCAGCAAACGTTAGTTCAGAGCTGTCTACATCTGAGAAGTGGATTTACTATATACACTGACATTGTATGGTACGACAACCAAATCTATGGTAGTTATTTTAACTGGAAAAATGCATTCAATTTTATAAATCTCTTTGTTACAATTTATGTATTTTTGTGTTCACCATACACATTTGAATAACGTGAATGATTTATTATATCTCGTGGAAACATAAACATTAATACATTCCTGGTTTTTCTTAACATTCTTATAAGAAATTTATGAGAGTTGAAAGAGATAGACATGTCAAATCGGCAATACAAGTGTTCTTCAAAGATCTGAAGTAAAAATAAAGAACTATTGAGCAATGTCAAAATCTGGAAATATTCCGCCTTAGTAAGCGTGGTCGGAAATCATAAATATCAAAATTCTTCTATTCTTTACGGTCTAACTAGAATGTTAATGAAATGTTTAAAGTAGCCAAATCTCTGCTTGAACAGGTAAAAGGTTAAGAAACTGTAATATACTCGTAGTAGGCTGCCTAGAATAGAAACATTTTCTTACGAGTAATGCATAAGTAGAGATGGGAGATTTGACACAAAACTAAAACAAAAAGTACCTACTCGTATTAACAGTAGATAGTATGGTCATCACTAATCACATTCCAATATTGCTCCTAGGCTTTCATAAAACACGATTAAGTATATCGGAATATTCTTTTGATTTCACAGTTGATGTTTATATAAATAATATTATTTGCAATTATCATCCAGATTTTCTACTATAATTATTATTATAGCAATTAATTCCTGTTACCATGAGCATGTGGTTTAATTGGATACACAACACATTGATGTAATTATTCAATTAACCATTTTTCACGCTCTACTAGTAATAAATTCATTAGTTTTTATACCTAGTAAATATCTACGTGTTCAGTACAATCCTCCCGTTGTATGTACGTATAATATTTAGCGTTGCATTATTTTTTGTAGCCGATATTGTTTATATACCGCTGAATCCCCTTTAATAGGCAATTATTTATTTAATCATAAATATAATTTACACCTACACCATATTATTGTAAAACAATGATGCTAGAAATAAAATTCTACACTTATCTGTCTACACTATCACTGCATCCACCACAATTGGGGTAGCCATTAAACATTTATATCCAAAAACCTTTCGAACATATAAAAAAAAATTATGAAACTTTTACCATAATCGCATGTGACATCTATATATATAATGAGTTACAATCCACTGGATTGGCCTGCAACGAGTCTTGACTTTCTTCTCCATTCCTCCCTATTCTCAGCCAGTCTTTTCAGCTCTACTAAAGCAAGTGCTAAAGCACATTCTCTTTTCTTTTTATAGTTTATTTTCCTATTTAAGAAAACTTATCCCTTTGTGGTATACATATTATAAACTCTATTTACAGTATGCATATATCTCGGAATTATTAGAGTAGCAATGTGCCAAAAAATAAAGCGAAGGAAATGTTGACATCCAAAGAACAGCAAAAATTTGGCACAGCGTTGTGGAATATTATGTTTCATTCATTTTATAGATATATAAAATGTTGATACATCAAACTTTTATGTGTTTAGCACTGCCAAAAAAGCATGAAGATATGTTTTGAATAAATTGTGTTATTTAGTACTTATCTTAAGATATACTCATATGCAAATTTTATTAGGTATTACTTTACCATCATGGCATATCCCACAAGTGTAGGAGCCTTCAGACCAACTGCATTTTCGTTTTACAATTTTGCATTTTAGAATTTTGTTATAACTATAATTCTATTGAAAAAATACATGAGAAAAATATCTACTTGATCTGTTCATTTGTATTGATAGAAAAATGAAGTATCTAGATTTATTTTATTTATTGTATTGGTACACAAGTATGTCGTAGAATACCGAAATTGGTTAACCGAAACCAGCGTTTCATTTTACTATAGACTTCTTAGATCTTCTAGATTTTAATTGGTTATTCTTTTATGGTGGAGATCTCTTAAGCTAAAATTTAAAAAGTAAAGTTATAATTGATGTAATATACTTTTTTCAATATTTTATTCTGTCTACATTAAAGAGGTAAATGCATTTGGAAATGCAATATACATTACATCACTGATGTAAATAAATTAATTATATTTGAATCTTATATGTCCACATACAAACTATCATTGAATTTTATAAAATGTCTAACGCAAAGGCCACATAATTTTACTAGATTTCTACCGCAAATATGATAATATTTTATCAAAAGTTTTCTTTTCTGCTCAAATGAAGGCTGTACAAAATATAGATAAAAGTGTTTTTACTTACGAGGTAAAATTAATTTATAATTAATATCGACAAGACACGCTTAAACTTTAAGCGAGTGTAAGCACTTTTATAATAAAACTGGCAACATTTACGATTTTTTTATTACCTACTTCAAGGAGCAAAGTTGGAGGCAGTTTTAATATTTACGAAAAAACTTTGTCTTAAGTTGATGCGTACATAGCTAGTCCCCGTTTAGGGAATCTAATTATAGCCTATACACTCAAAGTGTGAGACGTGTCTTCAAATCTTTGTTATCTTTTTAGGGAATCTCATTATAGCCTATACACTCAAAGTGTGAGACGTGTCTTCAAATCTTTGTTATCTTTTTAGGGAATCTCATTATAGCCTATACACTCAAAGTGTGAGACGTGTCTTCAAATCTTTGTTATCTTTTTAGGGAATCTCATTATAGCCTATACACTCAAAGTGTGAGACGTGTCTTCAAATCTTTGTTATCTTTTTAGGGAATCTCATTATAGCCTATACACTCAAAGTGTGAGACGTGTCTTCAAATCTTTGTTATCTTTTTAGGGAATCTCATTATAGCCTATACACTCAAAGTGTGAGACGTGTCTTCAAATCTTTGTTATCTTTTTAGGGAATCTCATTATAGCCTATACACTCAAAGTGTGAGACGTGTCTTCAAATCTTTGTTATCTTTTTAGGGAATCTCATTATAGCCTATACACTCAAAGTGTGAGACGTGTCTTCAAATCTTTGTTATCTTTTTAGGGAATCTCATTATAGCCTATACACTCAAAGTGTGAGACGTGTCTTCAAATCTTTGTTATCTTTTTAGGGAATCTCATTATAGCCTATACACTCAAAGTGTGAGACGTGTCTTCAAATCTTTGTTATCTTTTTAGGGAATCTCATTATAGCCTATACACTCAAAGTGTGAGACGTGTCTTCAAATCTTTGTTATCTTTTTAGGGAATCTCATTATAGCCTATACACTCAAAGTGTGAGACGTGTCTTCAAATCTTTGTTATCTTTTTAGGGAATCTCATTATAGCCTATACACTCAAAGTGTGAGACGTGTCTTCAAATCTTTGTTATCTTTTTAGGGAATCTCATTATAGCCTATACACTCAAAGTGTGAGACGTGTCTTCAAATCTTTGTTATCTTTTTTGGTTTAATTCTTCTTATTTCGCAGTTATTATTTAACTTAATCAGTTTTTTCTTCTCATTAGTAGAAAAAACTGATTAAGTTCTCTTTTATAAAATATATAGTATCTTAATAAAATCGGAAAAAAAGATTACTAACTTTATGTCATGGAATAATTTTCTAGTGATTTTTATAGCAATAGTTTTCTACTTATCCCTCACTTAATTTCATTATGAAAAAACACCTTCAACTTTTTCTATTTTTCAATTCATTTGTACTTTCTTATACCATTACAAGCTTTCTGTTTGGATTCAGACAGTAAGTAATGTATTACATAATTTGATATAATTATTATATCTTCACATTTTTATTTAATATTTTTTACATGATGGAATAGGATAATTTGTATTATATGTATATCACTTACAGCATGTAAAAATAAGACAGACGAGAAAAACGAGCTACTGTCGAGAACATTAGGTAAGTAGATGTATAAGGTACGAGTATTTTAAAACATGATGGATGTTGGCCGTACAATGCAGAGGCCAAACACTCGTGTAAACTTTTTAAAAGACAAAGACACTAAATGGCACAAAGTTAAAACATTAGTGACGCCTTTGTGCAATTTATAAGCAGAATGGTATATACCTATGTAACATAATGTATTTTTGGTAGAAAGTAATGTGTTTCTTTCTTACAAACGACTGACAATGTTTATCCGATAAGTTTTCATTATCGCTACATGATAGCAAATAATCTAAAATGTATATACGAGTACTGAAGTAATGAATAACAAACTTTATACCATTCTTTTTACGAAATGTAAATATTATTGTTTATTCTCCAAAATACTCAATTCTCGCAAACACTCAATTCTATAAATTGTTTGATTTGTTGGTATATTAAAAATGTTTAATTTTCCGAATAATTTGAAGTATGTATCTGCCTATTCGTTTTTTTGCTTTTGAATCCTATATGTATCAATATTTTTTCACGTCAACTTGATTTAAAAATCTTTATTTTATGTGGTAGGTAGTATTTAAAAATAATACTAAAATTGATGTTTTCAAAGCAATTAAATTCTTATTAAAGCATTCCGGATAATAATATACGGCGACTGACCCTCAGTAGTTTCCTAGATAAGTAGATAATAATTACTTGTATACATATGTATATTTTATTTACAATGTAGGTCTACGTAGTTCGTTAATCTGGTCCATGGACGTTTTCATTACGTTCTGGTTGACATTAGATATAATATATAACGTCGTATCTGGCGTTCTACATGTATGTACGTGTCTACGATGCGTAGCGTCTCAGATTACTTTCAAAGACTCGCTCACTGGAACGTCTAGGCGCCTCGTAACGGCACAAACCTGTGCTCTCGTATAACAAACTGAATAGAACAGCCACAAGAAGGTAGGTAGGTACCTTGCATAATATAAGTATTATGTGAAACTTCTCTATGCAGAGAGTTAATACAAAATTCAATCCATGATTTATGATAAAACTGATTTATGATACAACCAACAATATCAAAACCAAACAAAATACTTAGGATGACTTGCATATTATTATATTATTATCATCGATAGTTACCTAAATATAAAATATTTTACGTTGTATCTTCTAATAGGTAATTGTTATAATATCTAAATAGATTAAAATTGACATTATATCCAATTATTTCTTGCAATATAATTTGTATCATAAGACTATTCTGGTTTTCGCAAATTTTCTTTTAAATTAAGTTAAATGCTTTTGTGTGAAGGTGGAGAAGGTCAACAACGGAAAATTCAAACCTGAGATCTCGCAATTAAATTTACAAAATAAGATAAACTATTGAGTTACAAACCGCATCTAATTAAAATTGATATTTTCAACCAACAGTACTTGGTGGAAATTCATGTTGAATTAATTATAAATAAAACACTTACTTATAATTAATTCACATCTAATTAATTACTTGACGTAAATATTTCAGTATAAGAAATCTTGAATTCGCATCAGATAATTTTTTGCCATCATTTTTCTATCCCATTTATTACTTATTGTTATAACGATAACACTTACTATGTGTTTGCGATTTATTTAATGTGTGTGTAAGATATTTAATATATATTGGTATAATGTTATGTCTATCTATATAAATGCATGTGATCTGTCTTCTAAATCCAAGATCTTAGCTGATTGATGAGAATGGATGCTAATGAACATAATGGACAACCAATAATAATACTTCATAAACCTCACACTTACAGGCTGAGTAATTGCTAATAATATGTGTGACACCATTCAACTCCATTATACCTACTATGACAAAATATGATATATTACCTTCCCGCTTACATCATTATGTGCTATATTACCTATACTCACTTTATAGCTACAATAATAATATATACAACCATTGTATTTTTTATTATATCATTTCGTGAAAAATCAACATTTAAAAAATATAAAATTTCATCTAAACATCATTATTAATGTCTGTGATGCACAGCCAATGATGACGCCTTCGTTTTTAATGCTTCAATTTATACCTACATATGTGGATTAAATCTGTGGTCCTGTCTTTAATCCGTTTCTTTAAAAAATAATATAATATTTGTACCATTTCTCATAGATTTTTTCTTTCTTCTGTCTACTTGACACTTCCTAACTTTAATACAATTTTAATTTTAATTCTTGACATATTGCTAAACATTGCATAGACATTCTATACTGACACTCCAATATTTTGAGATTTGACTAAAGTTATTGATATTATGAATTGATTCCCATTTGTCATTTGTTCTTCGACAGTTTTTTGTTCTTATCTTGCTCCAACTGTGTTGTGAATGAGAAATTTGATTTGTCTATTTTTTGTGTATTTTTAAACACGTTAAAGGCTCAGGCTGTGGATATGTAGGTAAGTAAATAAATTAATATAAATATTAGCATTGAGTATCTTACCTCATTTCAGACCAAATTTTCATCTTCAGTTACATTGTTTTTTCAAATGATTGTTTTAATTTCCCTCTTATGATCAAACATTATTCTATTTTTGTGTACCTAATCGTTATCACATTTTTTACGTGAAGATTCCTATCAGATATTTTCCTTTTATTTATTTATTTATTTATAACAACATATACGGCACAAGGCCATTAAACATATACCTACAAAAAATCACTAATAGTTCGACGCAATACAACAATCCTTATAACTAATAGGCAAAACATAACACTATGCAGTACCTAGGTACCTATACGAATAGAGTGGTAATGTGCGAAGGTAATGTATCACCTGGATAATACTACTATACTACTACTATACTATACCTTCACGCCGTGTCCCAAGTGGGGTAGGCAGAGAGAACGGAACGCCAAACAGATCTATCTTTACACACTTCCTTCGCTTCCTCCACATTCATACAGTTCCTCATACACGCACGTCGGTTCCTCTTACTCAACACGCGGCCATCCTTGAGAATTTGATCCACGTGATCAAGCCACGTGGTTCTCGGACGCCCGCGTTTCCTCACACCCTTTCTTTCAGATAAGTATATCCTCTTTGTCATTCTTTCCTCTTTCATTCGTTCCACATGACCAAACCATCTCAATTTATTTACACGCATTCTGTCCACAACAGTCTTCTTGCATCCGCTCATTCTTCTAATATCCTCATTCTTCACTCTATCACGCAGCGTTTTACCAACCATTCTTCTCAACGATCGCATCTCTACTGCATTTATTCCACTTTCGTCCTTCTTCAACCACGTCCATGTCTCGCTTGCATACGTAAGTGACGGTACCAGAATGGTATTGTGCACCAGCATTTTAGCCATGTTCGACACATTGTCATTGCTGACAATGGGTCGAAGTGCACCGTTTACTCTAGCACCGGCCACTTTCCTTCTTTCAATGTCCCTATCGCATCTTCCATCCCTCGTAAACATACTTCCCAAATATACATACTCACTTACTTGCTCCAAACATTCGTCACCAACTTTAATCTCGCAAATCGTTTTTTCATTCTCTCTTTCAAAAACAAGAACTTTCGTCTTCATAACGTTCATTTTCAAACCATTCAAATTGCAACTATCATACACACACGTAACAATCTCTTGTAAGTCCCTTTCACTCTCAGCCATTAACACCAAATCATCTGCGTACATCAATGCATTCACCCGAAACCCATTCAGCTCGACACCAACATCCATCTCTTTCACAGGTCGCATACAGTAGTCGAAGAATAGGTTGAACAGCCACGGAGACATGACACAACCTTGCTTCACTCCTTTGGTGAGGACAAACCACTCCGAGAGAGTGTTATTTACCCTCACGCAAGCGGAGCTTCCCACGTAAAGTGAAGATATTGCGCGGATCAACCGGCTGCTCACCCCATACTCCGACAACACGCGCCACAACCTTTCCCGGTCCACTCGATCATATGCTTTCTCCAGATCCACGAACGCACAAAAAAGCCTCTGGTGTTTACCCAGAAACTTCTCTATAACCATTCGCAGGGAGAAGATCTGATCGGTGCACCCTCTGCCATTCAAAAAAGCTCCTTGCGCATCCCATATCTTACACTCAGTTATCTTTCGTACTCTCTCAATCAAAATTCTACCATACAGTTTCCCTATTGAGCTCAGCAAGCTAATAGCCCGATAACTCCCGCATTCAAGCCTAGAGCCTTTCCCTTTGTACAGGGGGCAGATGATAGCCCTCTATAATACACATTAGAGAAACAGCTGATAATAATATTATCAATACTAATAATAATACTACAGGTCTACCAACCATATCATCTTATATTGTACACAGACTTAAGAGTACGTTTATTAATAATACAGTATGTAACATAATATCTACCAATATGTGTACACAATGCAATAATGTATTGTACTGTATGCTGCTATGAAAGGTCCATTTACCTGATGTTCATATTATAAGTACTATGTGTTTGTTGTAACAACAAAATGTACATATTACGTATTATTATATGTAGTTATCGCTATTCTACCTGTGGACTATGTAATTTAATTAACTCCATGCCATTCTCAGAGCAATAATATCAATGTGTTTGATGCCTTATCCATCTTGATAATATATCATCTAACATAGATTTATCATATGATAGTAGAATTTCTTTCTAACATTTTTTCATAAACAAGCAATGAAAGTCAAGGTTAGTAAGACCAGTAATTTTACACAACTAATATTATACGATATGTCTCTGAGTAAGAGAGGTCATAGATTTGCCAAAACACATTAGTAAATTTTAACTGTATTAGATATAATGTGGAACGCATTATCCAAATATTTTTCTCAGGCGTAGAAATGTTTATTTCGGATAAATAACAAATTATTTTAACGCTCACCTACAAACTATTTTCAGATAACCACGTTTCATGTTTAAAATGAATAATATATTAAATGCTCCCTGATAAAAATACTTCTTTAAATTATTTTCCTCTACTCATTCTCGTAGTAAGAAAAAAGAAATCAAACTCGCAAAAAATACGTAAAAATAGCTTCATCCTGATATATAATTCCCTTATTTTCATATCTCCGTAAGTATAAAAAAGTTTCCAATTTCTCCTTTCAACCTCACCCCTATAATAGCATAGCAAGAGCCATGCCCATGTAATTTCACCGTAATAGTTTTCTTCTTCGTTGTAATAATGTAAGTATGTATGTTGTAAGGGAAAACCATTTACATAAATTGTAATTTATAGGCAGTCAAATGTTCGTCTTCAGCTTCCAATATCTTTGTGCGTCATAAAACACGAACGTGGAACGAAGTTTTTTAGAAGAATAAAAAATTTAACAACAAATTTTCAAATACTTACTCACAACTTTGTTCTTAAAGCTTTATATGCAACTTTAAAGGTAGAAAAAGACATCGTACAGATTAATTTTAAAGCTTTACCGTTAATTATTATTATTGTTATTACTAATAGTAGGTATGTAGCTTTGAGGGAAGGCTTTGTCAAGTAGTCAAGTTCCTTTAAAAAGTTTATCGTAACAAAGGTGGTCGTAAAATTTTGGTGAGGTACAAGTCCATAAACGCATGTTATATTGTAGTCCTTTGTTCAAGATCGTAAAATCAAAATAAACTTTAAAACCGCAATAATAGTGAAGAAGAGGAATTATTTATTATGTATTTTCACCATAAATTTTTGAAGAGCTGTCTTTTATCGGTACCTACAACGTGCCCCAATTCATGCGGTGGTAACAAAATTTAAAAACTTTCCATTGATGGTACTAAAACTCGTTTTACAAATAATTTATTATTGCAAACCTTTTTTACATTGATAATTTTTTTAAATTGCAGGTGTTTTTAATGTTCTAAAAATAATAATTACGAGAATTGAATAACTTACTTGGAAGTTCTCTAGGTTATCTTTGTTTGATGCAGATGTTAAATTCTATTCTCGTTCGTAAAATGTACTATGTTTTTCATGTATGTACCATTGTAATGATTGATTAGGAATAAGGTTGGGAAAGGAATATATTTACACAACTAAAAGGCTCTTTATGTTCTTAAGAGATAGTATATTAAAGGCTACATGTATTTTCCTAAAAACATTTGTATCTGTATAGTAAGCATAAAATATAGGTGTGTTGTACATGAAAAGTTGTATAAAGTGAACATTAAAGTCGTTTTCCCCAATGCGTTATGATATTATTATTGTATAATATGAATGTGATACGTACAAGTATTAGCTCACTCAACAACGTGTCAACTAAACAACAATAGTCAAAACAGAATGGGGAGTATTTAACGATATTTTTATACTGTTCATTGTTCACCCACCAACCCTATCCTCCCTCCTTTGCCCCCCTGCCCCCCCCCACCTCATCCTCCACACAAGAGCACACTCCATCTGATGATGTTTCCACTCCAACACGTTCCACACTTCACTCTAACAGGATAACACGTTAACTTGTCGCCATTTTACAAAAGTCATTAACCAAATATTCATGCACCAAAAATGCTACACAAAATTATTATTTCCCTTCATAAATGAAATTACTGCTACTAGTAGGTACTACTGCTGAAAATTTATGTTTTAATTTTCAGCAGTAGTAGTTATTTGTACAAGTAAAAGAAGGTGTAAGTATAAAAAATAAACATGTTTTATATCATTATGCGAGAACATAAACGTAAATTCTTTTATTTAAATGGTTTCATAAAATTGATGTACATAGGTATTATCCATTGGCTTTTATGGTTGACATTATTCTTCCATTATTAGAATAAAAAGTGTATAACACGGAACAGCCTATCACAACGATAATGCATTCATTCGATCATCAAAAAACCATGTTTCTTATATGCTTACAATCATAATAACCCACTTTTGACTATTATTTTAATACAAGTGATCCCCGTGTAAATAAAGCAACATTATTGCTTTTACCTTTACCTGTCAATTAGTGTTACCGCAAAAAATAATTCTTAATATTATTATGTAAATTTGTATTTTCTTCACGTGTTAAGAAAGAAAGGAAAGCGTAGAAAAATAATGTTGCAAATAAACATTAAGATACGCAGAAAATCAGGAGTTACTGACGTTGTGGAAAAACTGCGAATTGAAATGATCAAGGCAAGATATTTTTCTAGATTTATAGATCGAAAATGCACAAAAGGTAGTGAAGTGGAGACCTCATAAAGATAAAAGATGTAAAGGAAGATATGGCATACGATGGTCTATTGACATTAGAAGAGTTACTGGTGACTTATTGCAAAAAATCCAGGATAGAGTTCACTGGAGAATAATTATAATGAGGCTTGTTTCCAGCAGTAGACAGGAATGACTGAATAAATAAGATAGGACTTCGCAATCATTTGTGAATATTTTTTATTCTTTCTTGTGAAAGTAGTACGAGTAGTTCTTGTGAAACTACATCCAATAATTTGTGAAAAAAACTTGTTGTAATGTGTAAAATTTCTGAAAAGAACTATTATGTAAAATATAATTTTATTTCTTAACGTTTCTGTTTGTTGTTGGTTATTTTTTACATCACGCTCGCTCTTCTTTTTTTGTTCATATATCCAAACATATAATAGGCTTATGTCGTGTGTTTTTGTAAAAAAAAATAATCAATCAAAATGAATTATCAATGGTTCACATGAAATAAAAATAAAAACCGTCAATAATATTTACATAAGTTTACTTCATTTTTCAAACTGTATTAAGTTTTCGATATTTTTTCAAATAGTCCTGAAAGGTATTAGTTATAGTTTCTCAATATGTTTTTAATAATTTCATGATATTTTTCTGGGTGAAACCGTAGTTTACGCTAGTATAAAACATTTGCTAATATTTCGCTAATACAAGTGCAAAAGTCTATACAAAGCGGTAGATATTTTTCATTAAAATATTTTCGTCCCACTTCTCTCAACTAGGTGATGATGACACAAAGTGGAGTTGCTAATGAGTGAGTCAGGTTGCCGTTGCTGAAACAGCCGGGATTAATCAACTTTTAATTATTGTTATTATTTGTGATTTAATTAACGACTGTTGAATATTGACTTCATTACACCCTCGGTGAAGTAAATGATGGCTGTAAAATGACAAGATTCATACTCATCGTCAAACTTAAATGCTTCATTATAACACTCCATTTACTCTAAGCTAAGACTTTATATATAAAACTTAGTTAATTATCGATATCATTTTTAAAGAGATTTTAGAAAAATATTTTTTCTTGTTTAATACGTTCGCAGAAACATTGTGACACGTTGTTATTATATAGGTAATTAATTATCTTTAAAATAATAAAATGAATTTGCATACACTCTCGTTTTTGGTATTTTCATGCTTATTTTTTTTTATAAAATATTGGCTTAGGCTTATTTAATATTTATATATATAGATATTTTTTATTTATTTATTTAATACAGTGGACGGCTATAATAGCCTTTAATACAAAATAAAGAAATAAAAATATATACAAAATCTAATTCACAAATATTAACTCAATATTCCACCTATACAATACTTAATACATGTAAAATCTATGTGTGTACAGTAATATCATAGAAAAATTCATTATGAATAATACAGCAAAGTCATGAAGAAGAATATATTGTGCAAATAATATAAACAAAAACTCATCAGAATATAAGCACACTAACACCTATACATATACAGTTATAGCCAGATGCAAACGTTATAGTCCAGAGGCCGGATACATAGTGAGTACCCACGCTGTAGTAGGCACCCACAATAGTGACAATAAATTTATACCCCGCAAATGTAACAAAAATACGGCAGCTCTAACAAATTAAATAAAATAATAATAATATGGATAAGGATATGTTGGTATCTTAAAATTTTGTGAGATGAAAAAAATAATACTCCAATTTTTAGATCATTCAACTATTTATTTTATTGCTCAATGTACCTACATTGTTTACACTATTTCAAATCAAAACAAAGCATCATATAAAATTTAGTTATTCAATGTACAGAGGGCGAGTTTATCGCTAGAATGCGATGTCTTCCAACTTACCTGGTAAGCTATTGAGCATCGAAATAAATATAGGAAAACACAACGTTCTAATTTCAATGAAAAAATTGTTTTCGCAAAAGACGTGCTTAAACCCTAAATAATAAACATATTAAAGGCAAAGTTCATCCTTGTTGATTTTTGAGTCAACATCAACAATAAACTATGTTTTTATTAAGACTATTCAGATGAAACGACCCTTTGTGAGCTATTTTTATGTAAAATGTTCCTCCCAGCCAACAAATAACTGGCATGTTCAAGGAGCGTATCTGAATTACAGCTGATTACAGCCTTGACAAGTCTCCAAATGATATTTCTCATACCAAAGTAGACGTTGGTAGCTGTAGTTTCATCGAGCGACACATTTTGACTGAAAACGATACTTTTCGTCTATGAAATCATAAATTTAATGTTCCGCATAATTTCAGTACGTGTTATGAAAAGAAAAAGAGAAAACTTCAAGGAACCAAGGGTGAGCTACTTACTAAACTGGCTGGCAAAAGAACGAATAAAGACATTACGTGTATTATGGAAAGATGGTTTTCCTTGTACTAAATTATAAATTATATCGAATTTCTTAAAAGCCTTTCTTAGTTATAAAATGGGGGATGATATTTTCACTGTAATTCTCTTTCTTTTTTGCGACTTTATTATAAACGAACTTGAATAAAGTGTGATTGGCTTTTGAAAAAAATGGATTAATTAGGTGATGATGTGATTCTATCAAGTTGATATTATATAAAAACAGCTGTAAAATTATGTTTTACATTGTGATGTGATGTCGTAAAGACATTAGGTTTTGATGCAAGTCAATCAATGATTAATTATGTACTTGTAATAATTATTATAATGAATTATATTTATTCACTGAGTAGTTTTTCTTTAAGAAGTAGTATTCCATAATAAAAATTGATTTTCTTTTTATCACTTTTGGATTTTTATTTAGATAGACGTCTTTCGGATTTCAATGATGATTCTCATTCAAATACCGATAATTATAATATAATTATTATTATTATGTATGTTTATCGTTGTGAAAAAAGTACATAAGTGATGAAAGTATTTTTATCAGTAAATTATAATACATTGACTTACGATAAGCTTTCTCTGAGATTATTTTCACTTTCCAGCATGCAAGTGTCCTTGTTATTATTTTTTTTATCCCTTCTTTAGTATTTTTAATATTGGTTTCCAATTTATTTACATTGTACTTAAGATATCGAACAAATAGATTTGTAGTGGATACAATGTTGTAAACTAAACAAATAATAATACAATCTCAATAAAAGTATCACGACTTCTCAATAAGATAATGTATGTACTTCAATATTGTAGTAGGATACAAAAGTACAATATTTATGAACTAAGTCCAAATAATACGAGCATTTACCTTTACAATACAGAGAATATAATATATCGAGTTAATACGTATATTATTCTTTTCAAATACTCGGGTACAAAATATACAACTGCATTTTGACGTTGTACTGCACTTGTTAGCCTATTAGGTTCGCTTGTGTAACCAAAATAGCTCTCATTTAAATAATAGTACTCGAGAATGATTGGAGAGCGAGGATGAGAGAGAGGGGGGGAAGGGAGTGATGTTAAGTATTTGACCTTAAATAACCGAGATGATCAGAGGTGTGAATTTCTGTGACAATCCAGACCGCCCACGAATTGAATTGTTCGCAACTTGAACGATTTAATGTATCATCAATGAGATGTTTCTACATTGACAATTACAAGCAAACGTCATTAAAAATATTTTTAACTATTTCAATGGCCTCGTTACGGATAATATCTTACATATGTTCATAAAGTCTGTTTTTATACAATTATCTGTTTTATAGTGTAATGAATTGGCTCTTAAAAGTATCAAATGCAGAAATATTGAAGTAACGTCAGACGGAATATTAAGATGTGTGATTTGATAAAAAAAATGATATATTATTACCATAAGCAAAGAGCTTTCAAGCATATTGTTTTAAGACGTAGGAGCACTTACATGAAATAGGCGACACATTAAGTACGGGGTACTTGCTTTAATAGAAAGCTTCTCGCCTTTCGCGTCACATCTCAGACACATAATTCAAGAAGGTCACATAATGCAAGCTGCCTATGTTATCATTATATGACTCACGCTATGAAACATACCATACAACTTCTACACACTTACTTCATATGAAACATTATATGTGTAATTTGCTCCCTTACTACATCAGCCTTCAAATGCGAATAGCTTAAAAAGTAAAGTCATAAAGCGAAACTATGAACTATAGCGTTTAGAGTATATAACAAAATTGGTACCAATGGAATTTATTATTTAATTATTTATTTATTTCAACAACATACGGCAATTTACTATTTAATTTTATATTTATTTCAACAAGGCCTTTAAAGTATATTGATAAACATTATTTATTTTTTTATTTCAATTTTACAGGATACATACAGTTGATACAAAAAATATAATGGTCTAAAACATATTTAGCAATAAGCAAACCAGTGAAGATCCCTATATTACCCTTATGTGCTCTACAAAACATACATAACCAAACACAGCAGCACCATTAAGCAATAAATAAGCAATAGATAAAATCAACAAACAACAATTACAATAGAATAGAGTAAACTATGTTAACAAAATATATAGAATAATTCTCACAAAGCAGTAATCGCAGGATTAAACAATAAAACAATAAGCAATAAAAACAATACAATGAGTCATGAAAAATAAAATTTATAATAATAATATAAAATCTCTCAAAATTTAAAATTAAAAATTTAACATTATTTAAATTTCAATTACACAATCATTCGACACATAAAAATAAGCGTATTATGCACAAAAATATAAAAACACATATCATAACAATTACTCCAGTTTAAGTCAATAAAATTGAATTGAAGTACAACAAATTAATTAAAAAATATATTAACAGCTTTAAACCACTTAAATGTATGTATGTAGATATTACCATGACATATAATTCTTTTAAAAAAATCACTTATTTTTGTATGCTCTTGTCAATAGATACTCAATAATCAGGATAAATATTTTGATATCTTAGTAAATAAGAGAATATCTTATTGAAAATATAAACTGGATAACAGCATAGGGAAATAGTAACATATTTCTGTAATATTTCAAGCTTTCTTATTGTAAGCCATAATCCAAGTACATTAAAGTATCTGCGGGTCTACAGGTTCTTGGTAGGTTCTGTTAAATTTATCGTTGGACAATTTATAACATGTAAACAGTTGTACACTAACTTAAATATATAAATAAATGATAATAAATACTTTTCACAATAATGTGTAGGTAGTTACTATGGCTGTTTGTCTTACAATCATGAATAATAACCCTGTTTTACAAGCTACCCTCTAAGATGTCGCTTTCGTCTTGCACACAAACACACATACGCAGTGAGAGAGATATATATGTAAATAATGAACATACATCCCCCAGACAAGCAAACACCAACAAGACCACTCAGAATGAGACTTTAATGCAGTCAGATAAACCCTAGAGCACATATTTGCATACTTACTCACTGCCACATGACTGTAGTCAACAGAGAACTATGTAACTACTGTTGTTACATTCAGAAGCGATTATATGAAATAACTCCCTTCAATATATCCCAACAATTTACGTAATACATTGTGTACTCGTATCTATTTTATTATTCAAAACTTAAACTACAACTCTAGAAACTATCTAAAATAATTATTTCATGAAGGCTCTATAGTTGATACATTTTTTATTTTATTTTTACGATCTTAGAGAATAAATCAGTCATAACATAACATGTTAACAATTAATACACTCGACATATAGACCAGCGAAGATTCCACACTTACCAGAAATTGCTTAGTCTTAAGAAAAAAGCAAAAGATAAAAAGTTTAAAAAAAGTTAAAATAAAAGTTAAAAAATCCTAAATTACCTACTAAAAATTAAAATCAAAACTTCCAATCCAGTTTGAGTTACAAAGCCCAGCAAAACATAACCAATATCGAATGTCCCAAGGATGCTATGATCGAGAGAGCAGAGTATTATGATAATAAATGCTTTTTGCAATGCATTTTTCTTTCAATCACCCCAAATATTCGTTAAGTATGGATAAATAGATAACAACACACTTTCCATTACTATCTAGTTAAAATATGAACAAAATTTACATCAAATAATAAGATGTCTTATAATATCAGTCGTAGGTATCTTGCTCAAGTTTGGTGATCTGCATTTTACCTAACATTTTTTAATGTAATTAATCGAAGTAAGATAAAAATCTATTTGGGGAAATTATTTATTTAAGGATATAGGTATATGTCATTTTTTAATGATACGGTATAAATTTAAATAAAGAAATTTGAAAAAAAAAACTGAATGAAACATTATTTTTTATCCATTTTCTCAGTAAATACTGAATTTGTTGGAATTTCTCTGCATATTGCTTGATGTACATTCTGAAAGGTACCTTCCAATTCAAGGAATTCATAAAGCTGGAACAAATATCCCTTTATTTATGAAACGAATCGTACCCGAAGTCGTTTTACGATGAAAATCAAATAATGTTTGTTGCTTTTCTGAGAATGTTTTTTGATTATACATACCTATGCAACCACATTGCTTTAATTGTCTCCCAAAAAATATTTTTCATGATAATAATATGCCGATTTAAGATAAGAAAAATTAGTTGATTAGATACAAGCTTACATTTTCTTTATATTTAATCAGATCTCAAAACAGTATATGCTGGTATGAAGAGAATTTTAACTAGGTATATGTTTTTTAATATAATTATTAGTACTTACCTACCTATTATTATATAGGCAATATTAAAGTATTGTTTACGTGCCAAATCACCTATAAGACACTGTACAACTCATCAATTCTAGGACATCGTTAAGTAATAAAACATCAAACCATTCACACGTATACGTGTAACACAAAAAAGAATACATCTAAATATCCACCACTACATGTTTGTCAATTTTTTTTTTTACTTTATTTGTGAAACTCCTCACATGGGCTCTTTCCTTCGTCCAGAGTGGCAGGGTATAATATTCTGTTGATGAAGTATACAATAAACCTTTCCTCACTCATCACTTCCATTAGTACGGGGATCTTTATGATGTAGTTTTATGAATTTTGAATACTGCTTTCATTACTATTAGCAAAGTGCCAAGCTTATTCACTCTGGGCAAACACACGACAAAGTTCAGAAGTCTTGCGAGATAATAAACTCCATTTGTTGTTATAATTATTTGAAGACAGAATTAATAAATTTTGGGTTAGTTGAAAGAAGTCGCGCCTTAGCAATAAACTTGCCCTCTGTGTATTGATTTTATTTCATTTTAATATGTAAATTCAACACACTAAACTTCTTTTTCTTCTTCTATCAGTGACGTGTCAGGTCCCCCCGACGTTGGCGATCACTCTGGAGAATGCCTCTCTGTCTCCGAACCAGTTCTACCATCCGTGTTATTCCGGTCCATTGCCGTATATTCTGCAGCCACGACATCTGCCTCCTTCCTACTCCACGACGTCCCTCAATCTTGCCTTCTATAATCAACTGCAGAAGTCAAGATATTTATCGCCTCGCAGGATGTGGCCCAAATATGAGACTTTACGAACCTTGATATTTGTCAGGAGCTCTCTATTCGTATGTGCTCTGCGGAGTACTTCTGTATTTGGGCACCAAGTCTGTCCACGGTATTCGAAGCATTCTTCGATGAATCCACATCTCGAAACTACCATCCAAGATTTAGAAAAGACAACGTCACCTTATTTGGCTGTGCCCCGGACGGGAATATTTTAAATGTGTACTTCTCTGTGACATTAATTGTAATCAATGTACAGTAAAGAATGAATAAATTAATAAAAAGAGTATGAAAGATAATTATAATAATAATTCATTTTCCCACATCCCACCATGTGCTATACCTACGTATGTAAAGTCCTTATAACTACAAACGTATAAATTAGCACATATACACTTATATTGTAAATTATATATCTAATTATCTATGCAGTTGCATATATTTTAATTAAAACTTTCACGGGTTAATTTAGAGTGTTACCTACCTTATTCTATGTATATATTATAGTACCTACCTTCTAATAATACTTACTAAATAATATAAACACATGCGCGCCACACCGGCACCACCGCACCGTAGTGACTTCAAACCTTCAGAACAACGCGGCCCAACATGGGTTTATTAAAGCCGGTGCAATAACTTCATTATGTATTACCCTGCTTAAAGATACACAATAATATTATTATAATTATTATTATCCTTTATTTCCATATGTACGATTATATTATTTTGTTTATATTAAGAGGAAACCATCTCATGACTCAATACAATTCTATTTATTCATCAGTACCTACTCTAGAATCTGTAAGTTCATTAAATATTTAATATACATAGTCCATAATTATCTCTCATTCCTACGACAATAATAACAGAATCAAATGAAATACCTATATCGTAGAAAAAAGTGAATAACATATTTTTCGAAAAAGCTTGATAGCTTTGTTAATTTCTTGAAATAAAAACTTGTGACACTGATCATTCATTAGTAAGTTTATATTTATCCCACTTGCTATTTTAATATTAGGTCGGTTCATATGAAATTGCCGATTTTCATTTAGTCGTCAATGAACCGCACTTGAGCACGGACGTGCGTTACGTTAAGCGATATTTTTTTATTATTTTGATTCTTTGGTGTGTTGTGTTAGTATTGTTACATTTTTCGGTGATATATTTCACAAATTTTATATTTTTAGTCCTTCATACAATATGGTCTCAACAAAAAATTTACGTATAATTTTTTTGTATGAATATAAACTTCAACACAGCGCGGCAACGGCTACAAAAAACATCAATTCAGCCTTTGGGACAGACACCACTAATGAAAGAACCGTTCGGTTTTGGTTTTCCAAATTTCGTTCTGGTGATAACAGCCTTGAAAATAACCCTCGTGGAAGACCACCATCTGTTATTGAAAATGTGGAATTAAAAAATATTGTCGAATCTAATCCTCAAACAACCGTTCGTAAATACGCAGCAGAACTTGGGGTTTCTCATTCAACGATTGTTAGACATCTGGGTGCTATTGGAAAGGTGAAAAAATTGGATAAATTGGTACCCTATGATTTGACCCTATGCAATACCCTATGCAAAAGAGACCGCATACTTCACAACTGACCATTTCAAAATTAAACGAATTAAACATTGAAGTTCTTCCTCATCCTCCGTATTCACCAGACCTTTCTCCTACAGACTATCATTTTTTCAAACATCTGGACTTATTTTTGAAAAATAAAACGTTCACCAACGAAATCGATATTATTAGGACCTTTGATGACTTTGCGGCTTCCAAAAATCAAGAGTTCTACAAAAGTGGAATTTATTCTTTGCTAACTCGTTGGCAAAAGACTGTTGATGTAAATGGCAATTACTTTGATTAATAAATATTTTTATATTGTTACAAAAAATGCATTTTTATTTGTTGTTAGAAATCGGCAATTTCATATGAACCGACCTTATATATGTATATCATCAAGATGAAATTAATTTTGTAAAACTGAAAAACCAAAAAACCAAATTTATTTTCACAATGTTTTATTTTTATTTATTCTGTTTTGTTTTGTTTTACATACTCTTAAATGTTTTTTATACCAAAGTCACCAAACACTTGACATTCCTGCTTAACTTTCACAATATTAAAGCATAATGTCGAGTTTAATAATGTTAACCTCCTTTATACCGCGCCGCAGTCACAGGAGAATGAGGAAAGTTGAGTTATAAATGGTGCAAAAAATATACTAAGCCGGACACACTTATCAGGATTAGCAATTAGCGAGGTCTTTCGGAGCAACTTTGGTGTCTGCTACAGAGACAGATTTAAAACTCATATGCAAATATAAGATATACAATAAAATAGCTTACAGGTAAAAATCGTGTATACCGCTATTTATGTTGTAGGTATATTATTGACAGTTAATAACTACCTTATTTACGAATATAATTATATACGAGTATAATCCCTATTTGCAACTCCAGGTGAAGAGACTTAATTGTATTTGTCTGTCGGGGACATTAAGAATGGATGTCTCCATCATCAGTTTCTGAAATAAATTAAGGACTGCTCTTTTCAGCAGTGCCCTTGAGATGGTCATATATGTAAATGTTTCACGCCGCCATTATAGAACCAAAAGTCATGTTGATATTGAATATTCAAAATATCTTCGAATACTGCGAAAGTTTCAGATTTATGTTATGATTCACAGAGCAATGCATGTGAATACAAATCATCTTATTCTTTATGTGCGATGCCTTTAGCCCCGCAAGGCTCGACAATGATAAGTGTTGTTATTCTATGTCATGGAATCCATATAGATTATAGGTACCTATTATTATGTCGTGCCATATCCCCTTTGTAGTGGTTGTCCATGTAGTGTAGTAAGTGTAGTGTAGAGGTATACTCGTATTATAAACGTAGAGCGAGATAGTAGAAAAGCCATTATGGAACGTAACTAGTACAATCGGATTGCACTACATCACCTTCCAAACCATTAGTTGCCTAGTTGTTGCTGTTCTCTATTGCTTGCTGTATTGCCCCCTCCCTGTCCCGCTATTCATATGCAATAAATCTGCATTTTCCAATATGCTTCGTATTCATCCTGTTGCTCGTTTTGTCTATTTTTATTTTGCCTCTAGACGAGACGTCGCTAAATTCAAATAATAATTATTATTCTTTGATAGTGCATAAGCCTCCGCCATTTGTGATTCTTCACTCTTTAACTGCATTGATAATAATACCTACCGGAAATCTACTCGTTTTACTTTTTAATTCCATAGGGTTTGTACGATGTAAAATATATATCTACTTGCTGATTACTGATCTGCTACTACTACACTTTAAATATAAAAAAACTAACGCACCATCACGGTGTTCCTTACAAGTGGGGTAGCCACCAGACCAGCCGCATGTAAAAAACATACAAGCTGTACTCTACATGCCAACCAAAATTAAGAAATTCAAGACAGGTTGCACCTCGTCGCTGAATTTAAGATGTAAAATGTATTTATATTTCGAGCGCCTGCGTTTTACAGGACACTCGAAAACATAAGATAAAAGATTGGGAAACCAATTATTTGCCGGGTGGATTACTGAAAATAAATAATATAAAATTAATGCAAAATAAAAGATTTAGTTACGAAAAAGAATCTGAAATAATCTATGATCATTTTTAATGTTAAAAATCGAGGCTTGGATTTATAATTATCATTCCAATATATTTGTGTATATTTTAATGAACTTCGTAGAAGCAATCAGTTCAATAAAACAGAAGTTATGATGAAAAAAAGAAAACCTGTTTGTATAAAAGTATAGTGAAGTGTTGCATCAGAATAATAATATATTCAGTACTGCGCCTGAAAAACAAATAACGTCTCTTGCCTTTGCAGAGATCGTATGTTTCCAATGCCATCATGTTATTCCCTTCTGACTAACGATGTTTGTTCGCTTTATTGTCCTTTAGTAGAATTTACGTTGCTTCATATAGCCGCATGTCGTCTGAGAAATATTACATTCTATATAGATAAGTAGGTATGTACATTCTGGCTCAGACTTTTATAAACTGTGTTCTTATACAGCTATATATTGTTACTATTGACTTCTTCTTTCTCATTTAATATCCAACATTTATAATTTACTAGATCTCGAATGCTTTACTTCAAATCAAAAGAATACAATACCTACTTCTCTCATAAATATATATTCATTATCTTTTTCACATTCATACAATTTATTTTTAAAACCAAAAAAATCCATTTATTATACTGGTCACAAGATAAGTTTATTTAATAGTCGATATTTTGAACTGACGGTTCTTGGTGAAAGCTCATGTAAAATTATTATTAATGAAACACTTACTTAGTACATACTTCCACTGTGGCTTTATTTCAAGAGCTGTCGCTCCTCATCATCACTTTATACTAGCCTGATGATGAGAGCAGTGGTTCTTGAAAGACGGTTCGCGACTTATAAAGTCATAGTGAAAGCACTACATAAGTGTTTAATTTAAAATCATTTTTCGTTTATGTTCGTTTTGAAATCGTAAATTATTCAATTTGACTAGCCGAATAATATTATATTGGTATATTTCACTTAGGTACTTCCCGACCTAGTCACTGTATAATTTGGGTGTTTATAGTTATATTACCAGATCTAAGCAGCAGAATTAATTCAAAATTAAATTAATGCATTTCTAGAGGAGTAATTATACTGTCAGGAGGCAACCTGCAGCCGTTGCATTTGTAGTAATAATATTTGCCGAGAACAAATTAATGTGAAATTCTCGTGGCATTTACACCGCTAACGAGGGCTCAGCTCCTGTTACGTTTCCCTAGCACAACGTAGAGCTAGTTAGTTATACCTACTCGTACTTGGGACTCGGATGCAGCGTAGCGCCTACTTAGTAGCTATGGGAACAGAACGTATCACTCCTCTATACATTCACCGCCATGCCGCGCCTGGCAAAGAATCCTATTTACTTTAATGTTAACCTTCATGTAATGCTTTCACGGTTTTTAACATGCTTGCCAACAATATTGGTCGGTTGCAGCCAATTATATTACACTAATTTCACATGCCATAAAGACACCGTGGCGTAAATGCAAACGTACTCCCACACACACTAATATAACTTGAGAACTATATGTATGTGTGTATATACTGTAAGTAAGTAGATATTTTTACAGCAGAATGAGTTTCGTTTTTAAACACAGCTCTTATTACAAACTGAAAACTATAATGTCTGTTACGATCTTGTTTCTCTTATTAACTACTCCTTGAACTACGCGATCTTTCATGCCCGCTCCCTGTACCGAATATGTTTACTGCTTGTAGAGTTGAAGAGCTTATCATATGAAAGTAAGTGTTCCTGTTTCCTGATAACGTTCCTTTTCTATTGTGTTCAGTATATTATACGGTTGCGTGCATATAAGTTTAGCTGATATAATTTTATACCGTACACCTACCCTCGCCTCTCAACAATCAACAGTAACATTATGAAGAAGATACACTATACAGCTATACAGCTATCTCAACTCAACAGATGAACGTTGCCTTTTATGCGAAAACAGCCTGCTATTATTATTATTCCAAACACCAAAACAATGTACAAAATGTTGGTTTATTCAATGCAATGGACGTGGAAAATTCTTTGAAAGAAGAGTTTTTCTTAATGGAATAAAATAAAGGAAGATATAAATCTCAATTAATATTCTCATTTTCTTTGTTCTTGTTTATGTTCTTTTTTAATCGTAATCTAATCTGTGGGGTTCCAAACCATTATACAACCGCCTGTCCTTATTTCGGTATGTCCGTATTTTAAACTTGTCATCTAATTTAGGTTTTTAAAAGATGACAATTTTAAAATATAAGTGAAAAAATAAAGAAACACAAATATTATTTTTTTAGTTGATGTAAAATCTTGACATTGCGGCAGAAGGGTGGAATATAGCTTTCTGGTTGGGCACTCTGTAAAACCCTAAGACAGACTTCAGGTGACTCACTGTAGACTCACTGTAGACTAACTAGATCCGTAACTAACAGGCATTTCCGGACAAACAACTATTGTAACGATTACGGATGGAGGATTGGTAGTATGATGTTGCAATATGTCTGGAACCCTGTGTCTAGCAGCTTAAAACAAGGCGAATACGCTTACAACTTAAAAAAATGAAGGGTACAAGAATACTTTGATATGACGGGTAGGTACTGATGGTTTCGGACTTTGTTCGAAATTTATGCTCATATATTTAGGTATTAAACTATATAATATCAAATTATATCAATTAAGATTGTGAACACGGCCAAAAATCCCCTTAAGAGATAAGGCAAGGAAATTTCAACAATATTTTTTGTGTAGGTACTTTATATACTTTTTTTTTTATTATTATTTATTGGAAAAATATCACAAAAATACATATATATTACACATTTACTAAAATACACTTAAAAATCTATTGTTTACTATCCCATTGAAATAAATAAATATCCCACTTATGTAAATAAATCCATTTATCAGTAAAAACTTACAAATATTTTAAATGGATGCATCTAAATTTTATCACAGGAAGAATATGTTTTTGTCGTATTATTATTATTATTATTATTATTATTTGGATGATTTGTAAAGCGCCGTTTTGTGAAAAAAATCCACCTCAAGGGCGCTCTTTGCTAACTAAGGTTGTGCTTGAATTATTCCTTGAGATTTCTTGAATAGATAAGTTTTCAGTTGGTAGATAGAGACATCACGTCATCTGAGAGATATTGTGCCGACTGAGTCACGTCCTAACATTACTATCGCTCTGAGATCGTTGTAATGGTCACGGATCACGGTGTATTGAAAACGGAGATATTTTAAATATTTTTTTATTAAAACGACTTAACTAATAAAAATCACCAACCCTGTTGTATCATGGGAAAAAAATATCATGTCAAAATTAAATACCAATAGACTTATAGGCATAAAATGAATTGTCTGTGTTAACTTTGTATAGGTGAAAACTTTAAGAATAAATAAATAAAAAAAATATCTCTATTAATAATAGTAGGTTGTTATATATTTCACTCGTTTCTCTTAAATAATGTCTCCAGGCAGGTACTTCATTTGCAATAAAATCCCCATTGTATTGTTACATTATTATCCCTAAGTACGTAATAATTACATTCAACTCTATAAAGATTTTTGGCGCTTCCATCCCATCAAATTTCATTTGCACCCATAAACTGCAAATCACGGAGATTTTTATTAAGCCATTATAAAATTTACGATATGCAATGTGTATGTTTTATTTGTAAGCCGTCTCCTTCAACGTCCGACTGGATAAGAGTGTATAACAATAATAATAATATTTATTTATCCCATAACAATATAATGCTTGTATATTTTCTTTCAGTATAATTAAACTTAACAAAAAACCGCAATAAAGACGAAGAAAACATTTGCGTTATATTACAGCGCCTAAAATCCGACCATGTATGAAATAACGAACTGATTCAACTGTTCTCAAACAATTGTATACTCTATGAAAACCTTCTTTGAGTATATTAGCGGGTTTTTTCATTATTATTGAGCCAACAAGCACCATGAAGCAATATTAAGATATAATGAAATTGAATTATTACTTTTATTTCTTGTTTTTATAACATTTATAATATGTGGAAATAAAATGAGAAATTAATTTAGTAATTTTTTTATTGTATTTTTTGTTGTTTTCAATGTTTTTGGAAGAGTATCATACAATTCTCTCCTATTACTTGATTTTATATAGATCGTGGTCGATTTCACATAGCCGCTGCCATTGACGAGAAAAATAATACTTTTTTAAAAACATTTAAAATGTCTCAAAACTGTTACATAGTTAATCCTTCATTTTTTTTTTTGTTTTTTACCTTACTTCAAAATAACGTGATAGCAAAATATTCCCACTGCTGCCGTTAGTTTTCCCGAAAATTGACTTATCTTGAATTTATTGTTCTGAAATATATTTCATGAAATTATATAATATATTTAACTTTTTGAAAAATAAATATACTTTAACATTATTATTTGGGTTTTCATTAATTAATTGGTGATCACTCTTTTTAATAAAGTTTGAAGAACATTGTTTTAATGCATCTCTAGTGAGACGAAACGTGTGTACGAAGTGTAGAGTTGGCATAAAGTTTGAATCCGAGAGGCCATCGCAATAATATCATATACCTACGAAACATAATATCTACAATTCTCGTACAGGCTCTATATACCTACTAAATATTGGTATGCATGTAGGTATCTAAAATGACTGCCCGCTCTGTATTATGATAGCAGAGCCAAAAGCGTGGTTGGATTTAGCAGAGTGCTAGGAATTTGGCAGGATTTGGTATTTTTACTTTTATGAACTATCATCTATCTACACCATCACGACCTCTCCCACAACTAGCTAGCGGACTTGCTAAATTTAACGACTATATAAGTCATCCTGTACATACCTAACAATAACAGTATGTATTTAGAAATTTCATATTATATTTAAATTAATTTACTTTAATCTAGGTATATCTCCGTATATAAGAGTGTTGCCTTACTAAACTTAATCATCCATCTACATCCAGTGTTAAAATTAAGTAGACCCTTCCCGTAACTCTCCAGTATCCTGGGTATTTTACAAAAAATATGAAAGTTGACCAAAAGTTTCGACAATCTTTATTATGTTCTTTTTCTTCTGTCAAATTGCAAAAAAATTAATTAACTTATATTATTCAGAAATAAAATTTAATTTGTGCTAATCATTTTGATAGGTTTTATTTTTTTGCTGTCACTTTTCTAGCAGGATTATTTACTTAAATCGTACACCCTGCAGTGAATGGTAATATTGGGGTGTACGTGTGAGAATGGTGACCCGCGTTCGCTCCATAGAATTACTAACATTTCTGTCTAGTTATAATATGGCGACTTAAACAAGGCCGTTAGCGGTTTTATATGAAAAGTTTTTTCTGACAATAATAATCTTAGACAATATTGTGAACCAAAAGAGGAATTTTATTAATGCGGGCGAAAATAATGTAGATAGGTTCTTCTTCTTGGCAAAAAGAAATAATACACGGCCTTTATGAATGGTTCCTTTACAAAAATTTTTTACATAATATTACAAACTTTATTATCCATTTTCGCTTCAATCAAATTGCGTACTTACAATAACTTTAGTACTATTTGCAAACAAATGTAATTATTTTTATGTTTCAGATAAGGTATAATTTTTGGTTTTATATTATCATTTCATTCTATTTCATTAAAACGATAAGCAAGTACGCAATCGTGAAAACTTTGTTTTAAGCTCTACAATATTTTCACCGTGCCCAAAAATGTAATTTCGCTCTAACTTTCATTTTTTTACGTCATCAAGTCGTCGTTTTATATTTACGTTCACGTGATATTATTACAAGGCTACATACGTGACTAATCTACATATGTTAGAATAATATTTGGCAGGCTAGTCTTTTCTTTAAATAACTTTGTTTGAATACAAAAAAAATATGTATTGTTGACATATATATTCACGTGTTTAAATGTTAACTATTTTTATACTAGCATTGAACCCTGCGTCGTCAAGGAAGTACTAGCCATCGTCATCTATCGTAAAAGAGTAAATTTTCGAAACCATTTGGGTTACATGGAAGGTACTTTACGTTCTGGCTGTGAAACTCAAAGTAGTGAACTGGCATCTGAAATGTGAAGAAGCTGTTCTCAGCAGCGCAGGACAAGGACAGGCTCGCTGAGGTGATCGCCAACTTTGAGCAAACAAATATGGTAAAAATAGGGTACTTTACAGAAAAAATATAACGGTTTTAGAATGAATTGCTTTGTATTAAACTTTTTGAAATATTTTTGGAGAAAACACTACATTCAAACCAATGTCTTAATACACAAATATGCTCAATGGGTTTGGGTTCTGAAAGATGGCTATGTTTTTTTTTTACTTTTCTAGAAAATATAGGTATAAGTTTTTAATGTGCGTCGTGATTGATTAACGATTACTATTTTATGATATGTTTTACTATTTCTCAGCGACACTGTCAATGTCATCTTCAGAAGAACAAGATTAAGGGGCCCCTTTAGCAAAAACGATAAAACGTTCAATTTTCAACAAGTTTGGTACACAAACTCTCAAAACTTGTTGACCCTACGAACATGTTGATTTGAAAAAATATGAAAACAAATATAATTTACCAATATCAAACTTTAAAAAAAATAAACTCGATTCATAGTTTTCGTTTATAAAAAAGCATATTTCTAAAAATCGAATTCGGGGGTGAGTTTGGCACATAAATACACGAGAATCCTACAAATTTCCATATATTTATTTTAATTTTGAGAATATTTAGATACTTAGTTATTACAATTATAGAACAAAAAATTTTTTTTTTTGTTTTTTTCATGGATATTGACCGAATTAAAAAATTTATTTTTTTGATAAAATTTCTCATATTTTGAAACCAAAAATCACCACATGAACTCATTTTTTTGTATACTAAAAAAAATTGCTAAAATTATTAGTATTTATATCCTTGATAAGATGAATAAAAAATATATATATTTTACAAATAATTTGTATTTTGATATAACAAAGAGTACCTTAATAAATCTCGTCGATTTATTTATTTTTTAGTAAAAAACTAATATTGGTAATAAATATTTGATTTTTTATTTTATCAAATCAATATGTTCGCAAGGGTCAACAAGTTTTGGTAGTTTTTCTATCAAATTTGTTGAAAATAGAAAATTTTACCATTTTTGCTAAACGGGGCCCTTAAGGATCCTAATATTATCAGTCCAGATGATTTATGTACGCTGTGAATTAATGAGTCATAGGCACCTAGGTACATATATACAAGCTAAAATATTTATGAGGTAATTTATTTTGGAATATTAAAACATTTTTAATATTTACCAAAATAGCACAGAGAGTGTTGATGAAAACAAAAACATCTCAACAAATAAATAAATATTATTATTATTATCGTTATATATTATGAACGTGAAGTAATTTGTTCCGACATTTGCCGTAATAATATATTCATTACGTTATTCAAATCGTTCACAAACTTTACTACGTCCAGCCAGCCAGCCAACACGTTGGGCAAAATCAAACAAGCTGTCTTATGCAATTTATGTTCTGGTATAATAAGAGTTTATGGAATGGAACTGATATACCTGCTTTACCAATTATCTAGCTTGTCATTACTTTGTGTTTTTCATCTCTTTGTTCTACGTAGTGGTTTTGGAACAAATCTGACGAATATTTGAATTCATTAGATTGTATGTTTAAATATCCCTTATTTTAGAATTTACAAGACAAAAAAACTATTGTTCTTTATGATTGATTGCATCTATTATTCGTATTTCTCGATAATGAAAATTGTATGTGTGTATCATACTTGTCGTCAAAGGTACCACAGCATAATATTTAAAAGTATTCCTTAAAATGAAAATTCATCGTACCCATAAATAGCACATGCAGGTTCAAATATTACAAAAAATTAGTAGAAAAGTTTTTAGATAAATGATAATGAATATTAATTACTCTCTGAACCATGCTGAATTTACAGTTAATATTAAACTGTTAATACTGTCATAGTAAATACTCTTAAATAAGTATTCTCTTAGGTGAATGTGGGTATGTTTGAAGGTTTCAAATGTAACAGAAATAAAATATTTAAGTACTTTCTTCATTTTAAAAACTCCGTCCTGGTAATAATAATAATAAACTCCCTTTCATACCCAAAATATAACATTTTGTTGTTAAATAAGCATGCAATATATTGTTAAATTAAACACCGTGTTCGACTTAAAAAGAGTAATGCTTTGTGTGAATAGTGAATGTGAGGGAGAAATAATATAAAAAGAGATAATTACCTACCTATATGTTATATATACCTTGAGGGTGCGAAGTGTAAGTAGATAGTCACCCAGCATCCAGCACCCAGAGCCAGAAAAGTAGCTGAAGTCGAGGGGGTTTCCCACAGAGAATACACTGTGAAAATTGTGCATGAAGTGTTTTTAAAAACAGAACAAACATTCTTTCATTTGTTATTACTGTTGTTTCGTTCTATTGCCAGCGATAGGAGCTTATGTGAGGTATTACTAGCTATTTCAGCTATTATTGTGTATTTTCATAATAACAACAACACACTTTAATTGACTGCATTTTTTTATGTTTCAGGCAATAAGCTTAGTGTTATCATTAAAATGAGACTTTCCTCGTGTAGTAGGCAACGAAAACTGAACGATACGTCATATGGGTTGATTCTTCGCACACAGTACATGATCATCCCTGGAATATTTAATGTTCAAGCCACGTATTTATTTATTTTATTTATTCATTCGTTAACAGCCATTAATAAGCTTTTTCATACATAAAAAATAAATACATCAAAAGAGCTAGTACAGACAATAATTCAGATGCAGATTTAAATTAACAATTAAAAAAACAGCAGGAATCCCTTTGTCATATGGATAAATGAAAACACAAAAATAGCTAAAAAATAAAATCAGTCACTCCGTTGAGACGAAATTTTTGCTCTTTTCAAACTATATTTATACTTGGCCAGACCCACATCTTACAAGTCCACCACATAAGCATACCTACTCAGAACTGAATTGCAATTATATTGATTTCAGACTTCTTCAACATAGAAGGGTAGGGCCTGTCTTGTCAATCTCATCGGAGCTAGAAAATTGATCCGAGACTAGACCTCTGAGCAGTGTTCTTGTCCGTGTATTATCTTGTATTAAACCATGAAATCTACATGTTTATTTTATATTAATTTTGATACATCGTACATTTTACTGATAATTTATTTCATAGATATCTGAAACCATTAATTATATAATAATACCAATTTTAAATTGTAACTCTTCTCTAATAAATTGTTCATAGAAGAATTCACAGAAGATAAGGTACATCTATTAAATTTTCAGAAATTATCTATGAAATTAATATTTTCGTCTTCATTATATGTACTTAAAGCTTGTTCAAGTAGACGCTGCGAGCATAAGGACAAATTCCAACAAAATTTTATATTTCCCAAACAGGATATTAAAACAAGTTGTACATTGTAATAGTTGCTTGATACTATATTCCCCGTTAATCCTTTCTATCTACACTTCTAGAAAATAAAAAGGTATTGCCTGAGAGAGAAAAGATGAAGAGGGGTGATAGGAGAGGGGCAAGGGGACGGGGACGAGGGACCGGAGCCGGGGTCCGTAATGAATCTTTATGGTCTGCGAAAACCTGTTTCCCGGCACCACCCGGGGTGGGTGGAATTAGCCCCTAATGGAAAATGAAGGGCATAGCCATTTCAAGCAATGGGAACGAGCTGTGTTTGTGTATCTTTCCGTTAATGATGCGTCCGAGAAATGAAAAGGAAAATATTACACTCGCATCGGTTGGATCTAATGAATATTCTATTCTACATACATATTATAATACACGTGACTCGTGTGATAATAATACCGAAGAAAAAAGTTTGGTACATCAGACGACAATAGATTAGTCATATAGTTAGGCCGTGTTTGGGCTAGTGATTATTATTACTATTTTAAAAATATCACCCTGCACTGAGACCATAACAGCTTTTGGCCAAAGCGATCTAAGCAGGATATTTTTTTTAAGATTATATTGCTCTAAGTGATGGTTTAATGATAACCTACTAAAACTTTTCAAAATTATAGTGATCGAAAAACGATTCTAAAGAAAAATCACTTCAGATAAGTGGAAATCATCAGACTTCTGCAGTATTTGGGTGGACGGTGGGTCACATTGAAGCTGGAAAACGTAAACTTAAAACCAACATAGAAACTTCACTTTTAGCAGATATTAATCCATGTTGTAAAAATAAGCTTTATTATTTATGCGTAATTTAAATTATGTATATAAATCACAACTTTTCCCATAATATATCCCATACCTACCTACATATTATATTAAAATATATGTAGGTACTCTAAAACACCAAACTTATTAAACTTACACATACAAGGATACAAAAGTTTGGTTATTATCAATTATTTCTTATTGGCTGTGTTTGATAAAATAATAATATAATACATAAAATTATAATATTTAAAAATGTTTAGGTAACTCAAATTAATATCATCCACAATATTTTGAATCATTGATGAGTACCGTTGTTTAATATTTTTGTATCGAAACAATTTGCCCATTTATTGTCTGTGAGACGTTGATTGGTTTATTTTTTTTTTTTATTTTATATGGGTATTTTGTATATTTTGATTGTTAAGAGACTGGTTGTGTCCTGGAAAACGAATAAAATTAAATAAATATATTCACGTCTCAATATCAGTAAGAGAGCTCTTTTTGTAAATAAAATTATACCATTATCACTAGGGAAGTAAAATGTGATTGCTTTACAGGAAGATTTGTGAAACAAAACGCAGAGTAATTCGAGGAAATTGACGCTTCCACCCACGAAGCGGAGATTTATGATTGCCTAATAAATACCTGATGCAGCCGGTACTACGACAGCGGATGGCGTTTCAAGGGAGAAAAAACATCCGTGAACTGCTATCTCCGATTCATTTCCGTTTGGTTAAATGCAGCTATTATTGAAACACACACTGCCTCCCTTACACGCGATCTATTAAAAACGTAGGCTGTTTTGAATTTTCAAGAATTATTCATTGAATTACCTACTATACCGACAACCCTTCGAAAACATCAAAAGTTGTGTTTTATAACTTGAAAGCTCCACAAAACACTCGACACATACCTACTTGTTAAAGTGCTTAAGGTTAAATTTTTCGATCGTTAATTACTTTGCAAATAATTTGTCTGATCTCGACATAAAGTACCTACAGAGCGTTAGATGTTTTATTCATATATTCTCGTTTTAACCATACAATTAATTATATATACATACATAGGCTAAAGTATACATGACGACACGTGAGTGACAAAATACTATTCAACAGTAATTTCTGTGAAACTTTGTTAGATTACCATGATATACAATAAACCCATATTGATGATCGTAGTTCAGTACCATTTCCTCACTGAAGATTTACATTTAAGTAGTATTTGCTATTCAATCCTTAGAATAAATTTCTGTATCGACTATTGGAATATAAAAACAAAGATTGCTCTTAAAGGATGAAAAACACAAAATCATATAAAACTTAAACGACATTTTTATCGCTGCATTGAGACAGTTCGGCTTTCGTAAACGATCGAATAAAACTTGAAAACACGGGTATACATAACGTAATCTTTATCAATCCAATGATATCCAGGAATATTTTGAGTTTTTATTATATTGTGAGTATACACTACTACAATATAATATGTAAACGTATTCGTGCTGCATTAAACTGTGTTGCAATTTCATGTTGCGGATGGTTGTACCCACTATGGTGAAAAGACGAGAAATATTCCACTTTCTTGGGAAATTGTTGACGATGTTAGGAAAAGTTTCGCTGTGGATGTGAAGAATTCGTTTAGAAGAGGCGAGGCGATGAGAGAAGGAAAATAGAAATGCTAATATTCCAGCTGCAGTGCGAATGGATATCTGTGATGTGCTATCGCCAGATAAAATATTATATGTTAATGTAGACGAGTAAAAATTGATGTTAATTCACATCTAAATAATCGTTCGTATTTCAAAAATTCATCTCAATCGCAATTTTTCTAAAAAAGTTGGTTTATTCAGTCTGAAAATAATAGTTCTCTTAGTTATAAAATTTTCCTACCAGAAATTTAAGATAAGAAAATATTATTTTTTTATAATACTGTTAAATCAGGCACCCAAGACTGCTTATCACCATCGTAGAGGGGAGGACCGAAGAAAGAAATGGTAGAAGCCGACCAAGATACGCTGATATGGACCAACTAAAGAATTACGTGAACCGTGGCACATAAGTAGAACTAAAGAGACTAGGGAGGAATGGAGAAGAAAATCCAAACTCGTTGCTGTAATTTACTAAATATAAGAGTATACTGCTAAATTAGAAATCAACATATATAAAGAAATATAGGCTGCGTGAATCAAATTTATTAATTGCAATATTATTTAAATTGTTAAACAAAACATATGAAAGAAGGTTATAATTGGGTTTTTTTTTGTCATAAGTAGGAACGATATTTTTATACCTAATAAACGAATTAATTTAATTTCAATAACTTAAGCGATTTCTACCATTTTTTACATCTAAAACAGAAGAAAGCTATCAATTCATACAGTTGCGTATACTTTTTTTATAATTTCCTATTTTTATAATTACGTACTTAAAAATATTTTATTCAGTAATGATATTAAATTGTAATTGTTTGCTCACGAACCTCCCATGTCAGTATCCAGTCACAAAACTTGTGTTATTAGAAGGCATAAATATCATAGAGAACTTGAAGCAACCCTCCTTCCCTATCGCTGTACCGTCTTTCCACGGTATTCCCCTCTTATCTACCCAGGTACTACTACCCCTATCCGAGTGGGTCTCACGAATAACTTCCTATAAGTACAAGTAATAAAAGGTACTTACTAAGCACACCCCGCTTTGTTTCTTAATAGGAATGCAATAATTTGTTTCTATCTATTTACCTGTGTAATTACACCTACCTTTAATATGCTTTGTACCCAGAATAAATTATCATTTGTCTTAGTATATTACTTAATACAATAGGCTGGATTTCATATAAATTTAATATAATTATGTCGTCCTACCCCTTCGTATATTTCGCATAGTAACTTGTAGAGATTATAATTACATAATATAATAGTTGCAAATGACTAACAGCTGTAGATTGAAAATCAGTGAAGACGGAATTTTATTTAGTTATTGTTTTTTTTTTGTTTTTGCACAATATCAGCTACATAACAAAATCGACAAATCAGTCGACGTTAACAAATCAATTCACATCTGGTACCTCTGGAATGGATTGCCTCTTGAGCTTAGGCAGGCTGCAGATCTTAAAACATTCAGAAAGGACTTGAAAACCTTTTATTTTATTAAGTATTATTGATTATTATATTCTGTTTTACATTTTTGACGTGGATACATTTAGTATCCTAAATAATTAAAGTAATCCAATATAACTTGACGCGGATACCTTTATACATCCGCGATTCATGACGTGAATGTAATATCATAGAATTTAGAAATTGTACAATGTCTTTGAGGTGCTTTGGCATGTAAACGACACTTTAATTTTGTCCAATAGTAATAATAATAAATGATTTTGTCCAATAGTAATAAAAATTGAATATCCGTATATTTATTGTATTAACCGACGCTTGTTAATATTACTTAGATATATCATATTATTTCATCAATATTAAAATCATAGACAAATATGTTTTGTTTTTCGAATATTCTAATATATTTTATCGTGTTAGGGCTTTAGGGCACTGGGGCATAAAGTACGTAGTTATGTGTTTATAGATACTGTAGGTTGGGTAGGTTTCATCATTAGGTACCTACTTGATTAGTTTCCTACTACGGACTATCTATGCTATAAATATAATCTGTTTTGTTTATCAATGACGTTTTCATTACGTTGTTGTACCTATTATAGGTATCTATATTGAGATATACTGTGAGCTTCAATTTTCGGTTATCTCAAACAAACAAAATAAACGTTATCTCTTGTAAATTACAATTCATTGTTTTCCCGTTTTAATATATGTACTTATTTATGTACCTTATACTGAATTATATTCGCAGATTTATTTCAAATAATTTTCATGGTGTTTATGTCAACTTTTGCTTCTTAACTTTAGATTTCAAGGATATTATTTAATACTTTGTTTGTTATTCAGCGAATCTCTCATGCTATTCGAATATGTTTTTTTTTATAATCTTCTTAACAATAAAAATATGATTTTCATAATTTTGTTAAAATTGAAATACTGTCGTTTTCCAAGAAAAACTATTTACCACATTACGAAAAAATCTACGAATAAATCTATGAAAAAATATGAAGGTTTCTTTTTGATACCATTATTAAATAATTTACATCGATTACAAGTGAATTTACACAAAATACATACAAATCTAAAACAACCATAAAATCAATAGGGGCGAGTTTATCGCAGAGTATTTCTTCCACCTAACCATTTCCTACACATATTTTTTTTTTTTATTTAATATTTTTAGAAAATCATTCATGCATACCATCATAACATTTCCCACAAGTGTGGTAGCCAGCGAATTATTTTCGTGTTATAAACATTCAAGTTATCCTTTTTGTATCAATAACAGTAAAGATATTCAGGAAAGATGGCATAACGCATCGCTAAATGAAATTTGTGAAATGTCCTGTACATAAAGTTTTTACAGGACAATCAAAAATTTGGTAAAGAATGGAAGACAACATATTCTTTTTCGGGGGCTTAGCGGTAAATGTTCGAAATTGCTATTTTGTACAATAATCTGAATATTAATAAAACAGAGAATACCAATAAACCTTGTCAAATTATATTTTATAATAAGTTGATGTATAAACAGCTGATGTATATAATAAGTTTCGATAGTTGTATTACAATATTTCATGTAGGTATCTAAATATGAGTGAGCGTAAATTGTGTATTTATGTATACCTATGTTATGTTATATGTCATTGGAATGATGAACATATATTATGACACAGATAATATTTTTGTATATTATGTATAATGTAAGAAAATAGGGATGTTCCTTTAATATGATGCTGTATCTACCAATATCCTATCTGTGTTTCAGATTAATCCATCTCCGTGCTGTCATCCTGTGTATACAACTCTGGTAAGCAATATTTGAATACTCTCTGTATAATATTATGTTGTAAGAATATGTCAGTAGATCGGTACTAAGATCTATGAAAATACTACTACTATAATATACCATCACACCATATTCCACAAATGGGGTAGCTAGCGGACCAGCTGTATATAATAAACATGCAAGCTGTCCTCTCTGTACCAATATAAAATCAATACATTCAGGATCGGTGGCAAACCAACCTCATCGCTGAATTTAAGATGTAAAATGTCTTATTTTTTACGGACACCTGTCTTTAACAGAACACTCGAAAACTTACGGAGAAGAGTGGGAGACCAATTCTTTACCGGGCACTCCATAGGATCATAAAAATACTGCATCTAAATGTAGAAAGACTATAATTTAAAAAAGACATTAATATTTTATGAAATTTATTCACTAAATTGTTTTTTTTTTAGTTATATACTTACAGCAAATAGTAAAATATTCAATTCTGGGAAGGTTTAATAAATACAATGTGTCCTCAAAATTACCTCTGAATGATTGATATTATTTTGTTTTGGTATGCTTCCTTCAATTTATTACTGTGGTAGGGCATCCTTAAAATTTCTAAATCAATTAATCGAACTTATTGCTTCAATAATGTTGTAATCTGAAAAATATAAATACTTATCTTAAGATAGACACGTCATGATATTACCCTCTGTACGTACAAATAATTTTAAAAAATATGGTTTTTTGATTTTTTTTATAATTTCATGTTATAATTTATGAATTTTATATTTATTTTATTTTATTCATTCTTTACTGTACATTGATTACAAACAATTACATAAAAGGTAAACATTCAAGTTAGATACAATCAAAATACAGAGGACGAGTTTATCTCGAAAGCGAAATCTATTCCAACAAACCGAAAGGTGTAAAAATAGAAACCAAATTATAACAATAAAATAGCAAAATTAACTGAATTGAAAAAATAAATAAAAAGAACTTCACGCTAGACTGCTGGTATGGTTGTTCGTGATGTAATGGTACTCAGTGAAAACTGACTCTCGACTTAAAAAGTCACGTTAGTATGAATACAATTTTTATTTTTTATCTCATAATTGGAAATTCTAAAATACTAAGTGGATAATCTAAAACCTAGAAGACTTTAGACATCTTGATATCTACTATCAGATTTGTCACGGTACACATTTTGTAGTCCAACTTTGTACTAGTATTAACGAAAAATAAAACAGGTGTTTTATTCTACTAAAGATTTATTTTGTGAGAGAGACGTCTTTCGTCTTATGAGGACATTGTCAATCCAATGTCCAATGATTGACAATGATTGACAATGTCCTCATAAGACGAAAGACGTCTCTCTCACAAAATAAATCTTTAGTAGAATAAAACACCTGTTTTATTTTTCGATATGGAATTCTACTACCTAAACACCGACACAGTGAGTACTAGTATTAGTTTCAGTTAACATTATTATAGCCATAATTTTACTCCAAATAATTATTTAAGTCTGTTTATCATATATTTTTCATTCAACTGTCACTGATTATGTATCTGTCGGCGCATTGGCGTCGTGCCCCTAACATGAAAGAACACTTAGGTTGTTGTTTATCGAATACTGATCTCTTTTATTGTCAATTCGAAATACAGATACCATATTACTAAAAATATTTATTTACGTAATTGATTCACTACTTTACATTGATGATAATAGGAATAACTTCAATTAGAAGTTTGCGGGTATTAATTTATATATTTTTTGTACTTTGATTGTGCGGACCGGAAAAGATTGTGGCACGTTTTGTCGGAGAATGGGGTAAGCAGCCAGATGATCAAGGCAATTCTTCACTCTACGTATGGAACTCCGTTTACGTGAGCGTAAATATTACCCTCTCGGAATGGTTTGTCCTCACCAAGGGAGTGAAGCAAGGTTATGTCATGTTGACATTTTATGAATAATTATCTTATTATAAATTTACACACAAAAATATTTTGATTTGAAAAAAATATAAGGTTTTTAAAGAGACTTTCCCTAAAGTTTCGAAAACCGTTTAAATTAAGACATACATATTTATTATTCATCGACCAATTTTCAGAGGATATTCTCTAAATCATTTTTATTTTATATACGAGTATAATAATAACGTCAAAGTAAAGTCTTTCAAACATTCTTATAAATAAGCTTTGGAAATTTCGTTTCTTATACCAAACATTAATTCGTCATACCCTGAAAAAAAAACGGCAATTTATTATTCGGGTAATATTACGCCTGCTTGGGTAAATATATTCCTCAAAACTATAAAAGATACATAGATCTTATCTAGGTTGACTATGAAGCTTTAGATTCGCTAGATGGTATTTTCTGTATAACATTACCTAATATAGTCACTCTGATAAAAATATGAAGTAGAATCAAGAGAACTTTTTAAGTTAAACATTTTTCCAGACACCTTTAAACGATGAAATGGAATGAGATACATAATTCGGACGTTTTAGAGTGTTTCAACTTTAATTAAAGTATAGGGAATAGATTTTTTGAATTCTAGCTCGTCGTACAATCACGGCCTGTCCCGCAAATGCATTAGCCAATAGACTCCACGTAAAGAGCACACAGATCATAATTATTATCAATATTATAAAAAAATAAGACATCAGTATCACGTATCAGACATCAGTGAGACTTCTCATTGCTGGATTTAAGATGTTAAATGTCTTGTACCTACATTGTTTTACAAAATTCTACCTCAAATATAGTGCACCTTACCCATATCACTTCTAGAGTGTACTGAATGTACCAAAATGGTCTTCGTACGTTTTATTTTTATGATAACTTGAAACTTTGATTCAATGGTGTAAATAGATTATTATTCATTTTTTGAGTGAAGTTTGTTTGTTATGTTTATCTTTATTATCTTTTTCATGTTTTGTCCTTACATGTGATGAAAATAAATAGTCATGCAACCAGTGGGTACAAGATATGCCATGATTTATTGTCAAAAACGTTGTGACATTTCGTGATACTGCTGTCAGAAGGGGCCCTCGGTCGGGACTCCACTCACCGCTGGGACTGATGGTACATACATGGTTAAGTTTCTCCTGCCGTTGGTTGCAAGTCCGTCTGCCCGCTGCCTACCCACCTCCCACTCGGGTAGCTGGCTGATTAATGACTTCCGATTATGTTTATGACCTCATATTGTTATTATACTTAGTGGACCACTTGCCGTTTACTTATCTTTTATTGTTATGTCTCGCAGACATGCACTCACCAAGAAAAGACGTATGGAATCGTTATTGTTTTATTAAGATAATTACTACTCCACTCGACTTTATTATCATTATATTATTTTACATACTTACTTTATATTCTCATATAGTTTTATAATATTAAATTTGGCTCGGAAATATAATACCATATACATTATTTCAATGGACGAAACAATCATGCGTATTATCATAAAAATTAGTCCACCCTGAAAAAAATTAATTGCATTCCCTTGTAAAACCGTTAAAATGTGGGATTTATAAAGCAATATAAAACCCTTCATACACATATTTGGCTTATTCATTTTCCCCACGAATAAACGAAAAAAATGCTATCACCAGTAGACACATTATAAGCTTTTTTCCCCGAATATCGTTCTCGTGATGTATGTAGTTACGTAACACATTTTAATATATTTCTGGAGACGCACACGTAAAAAAATGAGAGACATCAATCAACGTTGCATTTTCATGTGCCAATTTTAAATAACGACTGTTGAATAGTTCATTATACAGTTATAATATTATTACACACTAACATAGTTATGAAAATAACTTTTTGGCACACATTTCTCATAATGCTATTTTTGTATTATGTTATCTATTTACTTGCCTAATTTACTGTACCTGCGCTTTGGCAGAAATAACTTTGAAACGAACCCATTTATCTCTAACTCACTATGAAAGCCATATTCATTTGTGTTTATTTTAAAATGTGCTTTCTCGTTTTTCTACATAACATTAAATTTTATTTCACAAACGACAGATATATGTCAGTGTGAAATATGTAATGTTTGATATTTGAGATTACCGATACAAAATATTGCTTTTCTGTTGTCTAATGTAAAGGAATACATAATACTTAGATCTAGACAGAGTTAATCATTGAGCTTTCTATCGGACCGATTCAACTATTGCATTGTGGTTTCCATTACCAGCAACAAACTTTATGTCTGATGTTAGAAACTATGGCTGATGGTGTTTGAGTTCAGAGCTTTATCATAATACAATTATAATATACGAGTACATCATTCAACTAACACCACGATTTATATCAGTGAAATAAAACCTATACTTTAAATTTAGTAATTACACCTCCTTTGAATCTTTAGATAATATAATTATATTGAGCTAACGTAAAACCTTTTTTTAATAAAAACCAACAACAATCATGGTTTCACATAGTGGGGTAGCCTGCAGACCTACTAATAAACATGCTAGTCGTCATCTTTGTGCCGAGAAAAATCAGGTGTAGTGGAAAACCTCATCTCTTGGAAACATACAGAGGACTCCACGTGATAATTACACGGTGAAGAGGTCGTGATTCAGTAGACAGGTCACCAAACCCGTGCGTCTCTAAGCAGTGCAATATTTAATGTCTTATAAGCTTTTTTTCTATTTCTCTTGTTTTCATAGTCTTAATAGTACAAGTTGAGCGAAGTTTTGACCTCTTGCTATTTTATTGCCTATATTTTTACTTTAATACAAACTAGAATTGATAAGGAATAAAAATGTTAAACAAAATATTTAAAACTTTATCGGTGGTAAAAACACGTTTGGAATAATATTACAATACTGTGAATTCTCATGATATAAGCAAAATGGATTAACTGATTCTCACACGAGTAAACCTATAACGGGAAACCTTATATTATTATATACTGAACATGACTTTACGTAGTTTCATACCCCAGACAGCAGAATACAACACAACAATATCACTATCTACCTACTGAAACATTAATTCTACATTTCTCTCTATTCATAATTCTATTCTATTCCATTACTTGCATGAGAAGCATTACTATTTTGTATTATTTGTAAACAGAAGACTATCAACTATAATGTCTGTGTGGCATTTTAGACAAATTGTCATTATCTAACATTTAAGCGGAGTTATTAAAATATTTTTTTTTCGTCGGTAGCCTAGAGGTACAGTCTCGGCATCGTGAATAAGGGGTCCGTGGTTCGATACCAGCTGCCGGCAAACTCCCCTTTCACGACACAAGCTTTTAGTAGCTTACTGTGAAAGGTGTGTATGGTTGTATTTGGGTTTATAACAAAAACCCAGATACATCTTTTTAAAATAAACATATACCTACATCTAATATATCTTATTGTATTGCTTAAATTAGCATGTTAACTGTTAAGGATATGGACTGTTATTTATAATAATAAAATGAATGAATCAATCAAAAAATATACGATTCAAGTTCATCTCAGACTTTCTGCAAATGTCTATCTTATTTTCAAAACTATGTAGGGATGTTGTTATGATTAGTTAAAAATGTATTAAATAAATAAATAAATCATTTAATAATAATTCATTCATTTATAAATAATATTATATTCTAATATTACTATATAGTCAATATTACTTTCTCATCAATATGTTATTCTTTTTTATTTACTCGTATTATTCATTTTGCTCACCATCAATAATAATTATGCAGAAGACATTCTATTATTTTATGGGCTTTTAATGAGATGAGGGCTCAAAAAATAAATATTTTCTACTAACCTATTCTTCTCACGTTGATTGCTCATCGTTCTCATTTGCCTGCAGGCAATAAATCCGCCATTTGTACTACTTTTAAAATGTACAATAAAGATTATTTTATTTTATTGCTAAATCCATATCTCACATTATTTGCCACTAATGATTGACACTAAATGTCCTTGCAGGATGCTACGCCATAAGTGGGAAAAAATGTCACTAATGATACGCCAAAATACTCAGTATTGGGTGGAATGCCTAAGAAATAATAAAATACGTCACCAATCTCCAATATGAACTTCAAACTACTAACTCTTGAGATCTAATGCAGGTACTTTGGAGCCAAAAACATCTGTGTGCTCCATCAATATTTTCTTGTCTATCTTTTAACCTTGTCATTAACATCTTAACGTGTCATTTAGATTGGTCACAAATTTAATCTTCATTAATTATTATTTGTCTTGTGTTCAGCCAGTATTAATGCTACAAGTCGAAGTACTAATACATTACTCTTCGCTTGCATACATATTATATATATCAACACATACATAGTAATATGTTTAATTGTCCGAGTATTGTCTCTGGGTTCACCACATGGATACCAGCAACATTGTCCAAAGTAAACAGATTTAGCAGAATCTCCAGATCCTGCAATTTTAGCAGATGTTTACTTAATGTTTAATGCCTACCAAATTTTCGACATAAATATAGACAAATAATAAATAAAATATTTTAATTAGGTACCTTTAAACATTTATATGATTTTTGCTTATTATTTGTACATTATTTATATTCGTACATATTTCGCCATATTATTTTATCAAGCTTAGCAGAATCTAGTAATTTTTACTCACGCAACTTGCAGGATCTTCAATTCTAATCTGGTCACTCTTTTACTACCAATAGTATACCAGCACTAGTGTTCAGTACATGCCATACTAACTGTCTCTATATACCTACCTATTGAAGATATATTGTACCTACATATATTATGATAATATTGTATTGACATATGAGAATGCGAGCGATGTATCCTCTAATCCCTGTTGCACTCGTTATATTTAGAAACGAAACAATAAGTGTATTTGTCTGAATCATTATGTATCTATATTCATTATAAAACGTACCTACGAAAAGTAATTTTCATCTCTTTCTGGATTGTCAAAGAAGTAAATCGTCTGTGAAATGGTTTATACCAACTATAACGTAGGTATATTATACGATAATAATATTATTTTGTTGACGGCGATGGCGCCCAGTTTATTCGGTAGTGACGATATAAATTTCAGTTAATAAGTAGATACTTATGTGGTGTTCTCACTTTGGCGAATATCGCCAGGCACCAAAATATCGCCAACCATTTGAACCGTGTGAACAAAATGACAGCTAGTCTGAAACGATAAAAACCAGTAGAAACGATATCGTCTCGAGTTGACCACCTTCCAACATTTTCGGCCGATTGAACGATTCGCGCATGCGCAGATGTACGCGGCGTTCGTATCTATGGTAAAAACTTTATAACCTATAAATTTTATAATGTTTCCCGCTTCGTGACAGCTGTTATCTTTGTTGTTGGTTTGTGGCGTTTGTTTCCTTAATTAAAAGGTGCGTTATAACCTCTACTATAACATTTTCGACTAAAAATAAACACTTCGCGATCTCCATCTCGACGCCATTTTGAAAACAGTGTCAAAATCAAAGCGCATCTGACAGATCGTTTCTATATCGGTGGACTGTGTGAACAGGTGTGACGATCAATGGGCGTACGGCGAATTTTGTTTTTTCGCCTGGCGTTATATTTTGGAATTCGCCTGGCGATATTCGCCAAATGTGAACACCCCATTAAGTACTTGTCCCTAAACAATTATTATATGTAAAGTATTATAACATCACACGTATAGACAATTTACCCAGATCGAACTAGACTCAAACAAAGATATAAATCTTTTATGACGAAGCACACACATAAAATGAATTTAACACATATTATCGAATATCCAATTTTATAATTCAATTAATAGAAATGTTAATACTCGAGAAATTGCCATTTTTCTTTGTTCCGCTCAATATTTAAACAATCGGAGAATTTATTTTTATAAAAGAAAACAGGTTCATTCTTTTTTTCGCGTATTTTTTACACCTTGAAATGAGTAAATATTTTTAAAATGTGTTCGAGATCTTCCTAAATAATCTCCCATACAGTGATCAATGTGCTTTAGCCGTAAAGGTGCATAAAGGATACCAATGGTGGATAAGGCAATACAAGGATACCAATCCAGAATATCTCGTTTGAAAGTCCAAAAACTAAAGCATCAACCACTCAAGTATTAAAATAATTTGAACCTCCTGAAAAAATTGCAGTCTGCAGTTTTGCGAATAAAAAAATATTATTAATTTGCAGATTCCCAACGCCAGGTTTGTCAGTTAATCAATTATTATATGAAGCTTGTACGATGCCACAATTACCCGCCCAATCGGTAGCTACTTACAATCGATAATGGATATAATACTTATACCTAATACCCTACAATAATATATTAGGTATCTATACTTACCTTCCTATACTTACCTACTTAGGTACCTACCTACCTACCAGTACCACTGATGAGAGTACCTACCTGCCAACTTATTGGTAAGTATTCACTAGGTATTTGTAGAGATGTAGTATTACTATTATTATTACACATATTATCATGTACACAGGTAGGTAGGTACCTACTTACTGAATAGGTACTCCAGTTGGCAAACTGACAATAATGTATGCATCCAGAGGTGAATAGGTGTACTTTAGTATTTACACTATGTACGAACACAATAGCGGAATTCATGAACCATTACATTATTAGTGAGTAGGCACTTGTATCAACGTATTATTATGTGCTTATAAGTTTTTTTTATTTCTTCTTAAAATAATACTCATTTCAACTCAATCAACTTCTTTAAAGATACGTATAGGTAACCACTTCAATTAAACGATGAGGTATGCCACCCATTCTGAATGTCTTTTTGGCACGGAAAAGACAACCGGCATGTTTATCGCAAGTATTTAGTCCGCTGGCTACCCCATTTGTGGGAAATGATGTGATGACATATGTACTTAATAAACGTAGCTTCATTTTAGGTGACCCTCAAACCAATGGGGTGTCTTCCATATGAACATAAAAAATATCCATTCTGTTTATATGATATCTCATAATATAGGTATACATGATATGTAGATATATATTTATTTTTACGTTATAAAAAAGTAAAATCTAGTAAAAACAAATTATACCTATATTTACAGTAGGTAAGTTACATATATACCTAATTTTATCATGAAAATATTGGTTGCCTATACAATTGGCAAAACGAATCCATATTTTTATTGAAAATCTAGGAAATAGATATCCTGATAAATGCTTACATTGTGAATGTATATCTACATTTTTATTTAGATTAGCCACTCCATGTTTATTTTAAATGTGAAATGTTTAGATATTTTATTTAATAAGTTTTTTTCTTTTCTCACAATAATACTTTGAAAGAAACACATGTAAATTTCAATCAAAGTAAATACTTAATAATAATTATTAGAAGTATTAATAAATTATTTTTTTCCTATAAACCCGTCCGCAAAGTTTTTCCTTCGTACTATTCTAAAATTATTATTTTTCGTAAATCGGTGCGACTGTCTTAAGTTTTCGTGGAAACAGATGTGTACTATGTACAATACGTACTATAGGTACTTATAATATGTAGCGTAGATATCATTGTATGTAGGTACATAATACTCTAGTAAGTTCCTACATGCTAAACCAATTACATTATTCGGTATCGTGGCACCATTGCCATTGACTGGAGAATCGATAATTCCTAATGTTGCCACTGGAGGGCAGCGTGCGGCGCGCGCCCACTCGATGATTATTTTGAATCACTTTGCAAGTGCGTCAAATAAACCGTCCCATAAAATGATATCATAAAAATAATAAATCATTTCAAATGCGTTTTCCTAAATGTTTTAAATTTATACATAATTTTCATTTGATTTCCATTTTTTTTTATTTTATGTTTAATATTACGTCGTGTTTAACGCCAGTTGAAAGTGTGTCGACAAGTACACGCAGTCAGCTGCTGCTTGGCCCGCTGTTCCGTGTCGCTTCTTGTCCGCTTTTGATGTTTTCTGTTTTATTTTATTATTTATGTGATGCAAACTCAGTTTGCTGCTAATAATTTAATAAATGTGATCCATTATATCTAGTTGTGGTATATAATTGTGCTTTTAGGCAAGATAATCGTCTCTATAAGGTAAATACACCTATTATTTATGTTGTAAATGAACATAACCTATAACTTAGTACGGGCGAGGCTTGTATATTTCGTCTACATCACATGGAAAACACAACGAACTCTTGTTTTTGCATATATTTGAACGCTCCAATATAACTACTATTTTTTGGCAAGTCACAATGTGTAATATTTGTATTATTTTAATAGCTATACTCTTGTATATGTAGGGATACATCAAAATTTAAGATGTCATAGTTTTCATTGAATTTTCCGGCTTATATGTTTTGTTATTCTAGTTTTTCCGAGTGTTTTTGTATTAATATTGTTAAGTGAAATGATTTGATCAATTATTATTTGATTATACATGAGTTTACTGTTTATATTTTGAATTATAATTAATGTTGTTGATGTTTACAACTTTCTTTTGTTTATTCGGGTGAGTTTCCATCAAAGTATAAAATGTGGAGTGATTTATTTGCCGTCAGTTTTGCCAAATTTAAATATTTAATAAAAGGTTTATTAACATTACAATGTATGGCATTGAACTAAATTACTGTTTAAATTATTCCAATGACCGTGTACCTAGTAAAACTTCTGAGATTGTTGTTGATTTCTTATAAAATTCCACGAAAATTCATGTATTTTATCGTCACGCTTTTGGATGCTAATTAAATTGTAAATACCTACATAAATAGAGTATTAAGTTACTTTGAATAATATATGTATGCTAGTAAATTTAAAGTTATTATGTTTAGTTATATACATCTCAAAAATATGGAATACAAATATTTTTGATTTATACATATTTGTTTCTAACAATTATCTTGCAAAATCAGGGTGTTATGTTTAATCAGGAAGAAAATAACACCAATTTAAGTTAATTAGTGAACGCCTCACTGGTTTAAAAGTATCCTTCTGTCTTTCTCTTTTATATATATTTTTTTAAATAAGTATAGATTTATCGAGTAAAAAATCAATATACCTATGTAAGCTAATTGAACTCAAAACAAGTGTCCGGTATGATAAAAACAAAACTATTTACATCCTCCTGTTGTCGGTCTTCTCTGCCTTCACCACACAAGCATATCCGTGGGAGATTTCAAATCTAGATTCCATCTGCATTTGTAATGGGCAGTCTTGGATATAACACCCTTGAGCACTGAATGAGTTTAATTTTTATATACCAGCATCGTATAGTCGCTCACGTCAGCATATGCTATTCTATCCACCTACAAGCCGGACAAATATTTTCGCAAAATCACCAATAGCTAAGGCAATTGGATTGTTCAATAGTATTTCCAAGAATGTGGACATATTCCACATAACACACGGAGAATTTGTAGGGAAAGTGGAAACACTTTTGTAAATATTTGTTTTCTCTGGGATCGCATTGGCCGAAGGCTGTAATGGTCCCAGTAGATTATGGCGTTGTTTAAATAATAATAATAATATCCCTAAGGAGTTTTGGGATATATTATTTTGGAAGCAGGCTCATAACAACAGAGATATTAAATTGTATGATAGTCTTGACAAAAAAATACCAATGCTAATTGATTACTCACGTTTTCTTATTTTGTTTTTACTATTTTATATTCAATAACAGTTGCATGCAATAAACATATAAGCTATCCTCTCCGTGCCAACAAAAAATAAGATATTCAATATGAGCGGCAAATTTCATCGCTTCATTTAAAATGTTAAATATATTTATTTTTCGAACACCTGCCTTTTACAATACACTCGTAAACTTGTGGAAAAGAGTGGGAGAACAATTCTTTACCGGATGCCACGAAACAAACAGTGCTGGTTTAATGTAACAAAAATCAAACTGCCGAGGAAAAAATATTGATTTTTTCATTACCTTTCTCGCAAATAACGTATGATTACCATAAAGTTTAAAAAAAAAACTATGTATATTATGTACCTACCTACAATACGTTGTTTATTATAATCACTCTCTTGTTAAATAAACAAACTGTGTAACTGTAGGTATGTATGTATGTATATATTATTATATTTTAGTATATGGATGTGAGTAGAGAGGTACCTACCTCTACATGAAATGGTTTTTATTTGTTTAGTGGTCTTTGTCACGATTTCATTTGTTAATAAACTCTTGTTTTAAAATGTAGCAGAGCGAGTGTTCTTTGTCTATTAATTAGATTGATTTCAGCATCCTCCTCCAGGTCAATACTTCCCAACATCTAACAGTTGTATTTTTTGTGTATATACACAATATTGTACGCAGGTTATTTGATTTTTGAAAAACACCTATGTTAATTATTTATCCTCTAGAATATAATCAAACATTTTTCTGACGGTTAAGAATGACGGTTCGAGTACTTATGATTTTTTTAGTCGCCGGATGTTATTGGTTCTCGCTGCTTTCCCTTCACCCTACATTCCTTGCATTATGTGCATAGAGGACAGAACGCGAGAATGCTTATCATTGCCTATCACAAAATGTTAGTAATAATAGATTAAATTTCAAATGATTCTTATTCCTTGCGAATTTGAAGATTTTCATGTCACAATATGGGATTCGCTTATGTATACCAGGGATCATCAAACTTAAAAAAAAATTAAATGAGCCTTGTAGCAAACATGAAAAATATAAATTGATAACTTCTAATAGGAACATTTAAGTTACACAATACCAACGGGCCATTGTTTGTCGATCCCTGGTCTAGACTGTGGTAATTCTCTTTAAATTTCTTATCAGTAAGTAGGTATATAAGTGTACATACATACATACATAGATACATTACACACTCGTTAATATAACGGACGTGCAAATAGATTACAAATAATAATTGTGGCTAGGTATCTACTTAGTTACATGCTATATTTACATTTATTATCGTTGAATTAATTTTTTATCATTCTCTTATCACTACATGTTATTATGTATTTAAATTATCTGTACGGTTTTTGTTACTTTAATGCATCGCATTTGCAATACTTCATGTAATAAATAGATTTTGGAGCATTTTAAGCACACGTCAGTCTTTATATTTAAGAAACTACCTATATTCTGTAATCAAAGATCAGAAACTTCCTTGACAGCACCAATTTAACACTTTAAAGAACAACTTTTACAAGTTCCACATTCAAAATGCTGCGAAATTCTAGCCCATTAAAGTAAAAAAAATATACTAGTCCGATCTCTTTGTTGCCCATTATCGACTTTGCCGATGTGTTGTATGCGGACATGAATCTAGAACCTTATTAACAAATTAAAAGGACTTGAAAATCTGGCATAGTATATTTTTAATTTAAATTAATCAGACCACATTTCTGAATGTCGCAACACCCTGAAATGGCTTATTGTTCGACAAATACGTAAACTCCGTTTGTTCTCATTTGTTCACAATAATCACAATGCTCCTGTATTAGCTTCATTATTCTATTATATTAAAAGGAGGGTTTTGAATACTTTGTGAGTCACGGTTTACCTCTGAGGTCTAACAATCATCGTATCTTTTCCCAGCTCATGGTACAACTTTCGTCTTGAACTATTTTGCAGTTCAGGGTGCTCGTTGCTCGAATCTAATCTCAGACTGACTCAATGTCTGCCATCTTTCAAGCGAACCGTAAAAAAATGGTTTCCTCAAAGTCAGCCTCGCATCGCACCTGTAGTTTTTTTTTTCCATAAATATGTTTATATGTGTCTGTACTTTTATTTTTATACGTATGATTGTTACGTTTGCTAATTTTGTACTTATATTTTTTATGAATAGATTTTTTATTGTATTTTTAGGTTAGTTGGAAGAGATTACTCCTTTGCGTTAAACCCACCATCTGTATATTGATTTTACTTTGTGTGAATGTTTTACTCTATAAAATTGTATGTATTGTGATCAATGTATAGAAGATAATGAAAAAATGAACATGTTATACTGATAAAGATTTTGGTATAGCAATGAATCATTTATGACCAGACCTTTTTAATATTTTTTTAGATCAGTAGCCCTTGTGACAATATTTTACGTTATACTAGGTGATAGATATCATATTTATATGAAAAAGGTCATGTAAGCAAGATGAAAGTTTTTTTTAAATTAGATCTTCTTTAGAAATGTGACGTTAGAGGAATTTTCTAAAAGTGGTTAAATAATATTAATGTTCTTTCGTAAGTAGTAAGTGCATGTTATTAATCATTCCGCTTAAAATAGATGCACTTTTTTCATTATCTATTATTAATAGTATCTGTTCTCGAAATAATCACTTGCAAAATAATATTATTATTGTGTAGATTTTCGCCTGGGTAGGTGTAGGCTGTGGTTCCGTACTAGTAGAAATGTTTTATTTAGGGCGATGTAATACACAAGTAGGTACCTAATGTAATTTAATCCACTTTCTGATGGTGCCTGCTAAGTAATAATAATATAATACCGTCAGTGTATTAACTGTGATATAAATCACCGAGTTTGGGACACCGTGAAACGTGTTTTTCCGTTTAAAAATCCCATTGGATATAAATTATAAAATGTTTTAATAATAATAATAATGTGTACCTATTAGGTAGACAGTCTGCTTGCTCTCATTCCAATTATATTGTTCATAAGTATTATTATAATTCTCTTCACTCGTATTTTCATGTGTACCTATTTTATTCCGGTAGGTAGTGACCAAAAATACTAATAGGATAAATGCGATATAGGTAACATGAAATTATTTTTCAAATCGTTTTTATCAAAAATAAAATGTTAAATCCATTTAACATATTGTGTTCAAACGCTTTCATCCTTGCCACGAGTTATTTAGGCGAAAGGATAAAAGTAGGTAATTTGTTTTGAGTTTTGTGTAGAGTAGGGAGCTATATACGTCGTGGTCAATCCATCTCGTTGGGGACCCTTCTTTCTCAGTCTTAAATAATATAAAAGTTCGACTATGACAAATTAAACCACAGCACTAGGACTAGGTTCATAATAATATAATATCTAGAAAACTATCATGCGTATTGTGTTTTGTACGAAGTCTTTTCTTTTCATGCTTTTATTATATCTTCTTGTTCACTTATATTTTATTTATTTTTTCATAGCACTTCCGCAGCCGTATTCATAGAAAAAAAGTATATTTATTATTTCAAACACTTATTGGTTATACAAATCGTGTTGATAATTGAACCTATTTAATTCCATTTTAGGAATATAAGTAGCACCGTTATAATGATTTATGTAAATATTGATTTTATGGTTTCTGAATTTCGTTCTGCTGCTGATGCATTTGTTTTGTACGTATGTTGTACCATAAACCTCTCACTTTAGAAATGAGACTTTAGTTATTTGAGGCACAGCATAAAGATAGTTAAGTAACAACGGCTTTACTATCACTTTCCTCAAATTATAACCGATGATATTCGCAGTAATGACGTAATTATTATTACGGTTAGTGAGTAGGTATTAGAACGTTCGAGTACACGTTGAGTATATTATTATGTATTTATATTCGTAATATAGGTATATATCTACAACTCGTAATAAGTCGGAGTCGATATTAGATACAATATTGTGCCTTATGATACCTACTACAAACTTTACGAATATTATTATATTTAGGTATTCCTAGTCAGCGTCAGTAAAGTTGTTGGTTGATTACAATACACAGTGAGTGGTGAGTAGATCGAATTAGCTATTATTTATGTAGATAGTGCAGAGACGAGTACTAGAACAAGCATAAGATACTTACATACTGTTGCTATTATTTGATCTTTGTTAGAAATACTGAATTTTAACTACTCGTACAATACAATACCAATCATCTTCTTCATCTGTCTTGTTTTTGTAACTGTTGTTCTTGTTACGAGTAGCTACCACTAAGTGGTATCAATTATCAGTATTTAAAACAATTATTATAATTTCAGAATTCTCTGCAAAATAACCTTTACCATGTCTTTAATCGAAAAGTTTCAATTAGTTTCGTACTTCAATTAAATGTAAAAAAAACACCGATGAAGTTACTTAAGATATGGATTTCGTACCTACTTTTTTCATCATTTGTAAGTTTTGATTATTTTATAATTTAATGTCATAATGAATTGAATTCGTGAATTAATTTTGTCCATGAGAGGACAGGATATTAAGATATCCTGTCCTCTCATGGACAACCTTGCGATATCTTATCCTGTTCTCAGCCAGTGGCAACGCATCGATACCTACTTGACGGAATTATTGTGCTTACCTAGCCATATTATATATATAGGTAAAATAAAAATTATCTGATAAATAAAAACAGCACAGCGAATCCATAAAAAAGCACGAAAATTTTCAGTGTAACGTGAATTGCAGTAAGGTAAAACAGACTTCAAAAACTTAGTTAAATAAGAGTGCACACGTACGTCGTACACGTCAGAACGTTTTATATTTACTTAAATCTTTTATAACAATATAGTAATAGCATTGCTATATTTGGCTCGGACAGGTAGTGTGTTAAGATATGTATATAATAATATATTATTTATAAGATTACGGCATCTCGTCCCTTGTGGAACGATTTGTGCAAAGTTCAATATTTTTAGAAGGTATCATATCATTTTATGGGACTAATCTATATAATAGGTAATATAATTTTATTATAATATTTGAAAAGAAATAACATTTGAGCCCTTATTGCATTTTATTGTTACATGTACATTTAGGTAGGCATATACTTTTTCATGTTAAAGTTTAGGGTTGATTGGAAGACGTTGCTCAGCGACAAGTCCTCCTTTCGGCCACGTTTTTGTAATGTTGAGTATTATTGTATATGTATTTGTGTAAAATTATGGCAAATAAAGATTTATTTATTTATTTTTTGGTTGGTTGTTTAATTTTCTTAATACATGAACAATTTTAGTGTGCTATCAGATCAAAGCATTTCTCTGAATTCACGTATCATCTCAAGACCATATTTTTTTTAATTCAATATTTTGAAATCTAAGCTTCGTGTTGGTCTATAATAATATGTTCCGTCTAGCTTTACCGCAATATATTTTTTTGTAAAGCACGTCGTATCATTATTAAATATGATTTAATATCACGACTTAACGTCGGTAAAAAATGATGTCAAGACTTTGTATACCTACTCCAGAGCCAGACATTGGTTTACCTTGATTGTGTGGAGTGAGGCACAGACGCGAAAGAGAAAGTATTATCGTACGGCCTCCCACAGAAGAAGTAGATAATTAGGACTGCCTTGCACTTATTCACCTTTTGTTATTTCATTTGACACCTACACTGATGTATTTGTATATTTGGTAATGAGATACGTTTATTATTGTACCTTTAAATATCACATTACAATCTAATACTTGTGCTATGGTTCACAATATATATGTATCTATTATTTATTGTCTACATAAGCTTTGCAAATAATCAACACGCGAGTACCTACTTTTGCAGTCACCTAAACATTACGAGTGGGTATTGTAACAATATAATTATGTATGTTATGTTTTATTACAATAATACTAACACCCGATATACATATACTTTCCTATGTAATTATTTATATTAGTACCTATATGTATATTCGTATTCGTTTAATAGTTTCTTCTGCATTTGTTTATTCACGTAGTTGATTATAAAATTATTGTCAGTACACAGCTGGTTTCGATCTTGCCATCGTTATATAAATATTGTTTGTGTTAAATTTACAAATAAATATTTTTTTCATAAAATGATTTGTCAAATAGTTTTATGTTGTATGTATTTGTTACCATGTCCATACCTGCATACATATGTGCTATAAACGTTGTATGGAAATTGAAATAGGATTTTCAATAACAGACATACGGACTATTGAGTATTGATTACTGTTAGCACATGCTATGTTAATATTATTTGTTCGTTTTTTCTCCAATTTAACTTTATTGCTTCATGTTATGAAACAATTTAGTATGTTTGTATCGACAGAAGACGACTAGAAATTCTATAGGAAAATTGATTGTTAAAATGAAATAAATCATGCACTCTTTGAGAGTAGAGTATAATAGTGTAGGTATAACATAACTGTTATAAGTAGATTAGTGCAGCGATAGGCAATTAAATATTAACTTTGGTATTTATATTTTCTTAGAAATATAACATCTCAAACGATATAACTGTTTCTATTTGTGTAACACAATAAACATTCGTTTTTAAGTTAACCTTCTCGAATCAATAAAAGCTATGCGAAATAATATTTAATAGTTCCAACTACAGCCATCGTAATACATCGGTACTGATAATATTTTAATTATTTTACTCAATAATAGATCAAACCAGTACCAACCCATACTGCACCAAGACAGTCCCAGGTTATGAAGTCTAACATTCACTTTCCATTTCAAACAATAGATACCATTTTAATTTTGTGACATTGGCATAATTTTAGATTTAAAAACGTTATGGTTCCAATTATATATCTTTGCATCACGAACCGGTCCGCGTATTCGTACGAAAATACTCCACAATAAAATAATATGCCAACTTGATAATATTATTTTTATATTGAGATATTACGTAATTTGATAATATTTTTTGTTGTTTAGCATTTGTCTTGTTGCTGCTAGACATGGCAATAATTCAAGCTGAACATGTGGCATTTCCTCTTATGTTTGATATCTCGTTGTATGGTGTTAATCTTTATATATTAAGTATACACAAACCTACAGACATACATACAATACAGTCTCTGTAGACAAATTTAGTGATGACGATTATTCCAAGTTTAAATTTTTAATGACTAGGAATCTTTTGATAATTCAAGACCAATATTTACGATGATGTCACTTTATTTAGTCATTTAATTAGGTAAACTTACAAATGCATAATACACTTATACATTATAAAAGTCAAAACTTCAATAAATTAACAAAACAGCATAACTCAAACCATTTGTGTTTATTTTTAATAAAATAAATAGTTGCGGTATTTATCTGCTTAACTGTTACACGATACGTAACTGCATGATCAAAAACTTCTAAATATTATTATAATCATAATACACTATACCATATTGATTAAAGTTTACGTAGCAATAAATTTATACGATTTTGTTTAAATTTCACAGCATCATACTCGTGTACATAATCATTAATTATTTAGATTTTCTCAGGTTCTATTTATCTACTGCAACTTTTCGCTATGTGCAATTGGAAAATAAAAGCTTTCTTACGTGAGATGATTATACAGGTATCAATAAATGCATAACTAAAAGTAGATCTTCTCTTTTATGATGTTCAATATGTACCTATGTACATGTATTTGCACGACGACGTTATGAAATAATGTTAACAATTTACGATTACTTACGTACACAGTCATAACGTTTTGTAATGTTTTTTAAGATAGTCGTGACTTACGTTACTGCAAAAGTTGAATCTATTGATGATCTCATGTTTATTTAAGTATTGAAATATAACTGCTGTTACGTGCTTATCGCTACTGATAATATAAAGAGGAAAATACCAAAAGCAATATTTTAGGCGAATTTCATTACTATTTTTTTCAATTTGTAAATAAAGATAAGAAATAACGCATGGAGTGACATGATACCAAATAAGCTTATACTCGTATTTATTATAAATTTAGCATAACATTCAACGGTATAATTGTCATAATCAAGAATATACCGAAAAAAATTTTATGCAATTTTATATAGAAAAGTATTAATAACTAATAATTTAGTCCACAATTTCTTTCTTATTTATTCACCAATATTTTTTTAAGATGTTTCTGGGTTTTTGTTATAAACTCAGATAAAATCTTTTACACCTTCCACAGTAAGCTTAAAGCTTGTGTTATTCTGTTCTACGTCAATTTGATGTAGGTAGGTACATATTTTTTTGTATTTTTAAATTCCAATAAAGATTAAAATCAAACTTTTACAAGTGGGTGAAAAACTTTTCAAATTAGTTCAGTCTCTCGTCCGCTGTATTCCGCTTATGATTCTTTACAACTTTTTTATTAATTTATTTGTGTGTATATATAATATCTTACATGTATACATCACCTGTACTTAGCCACTTTTTAAGCTATTCTATTATTTAGTTGGTGATTTGTGGTTTGTGCTTATGGAAAGTAAATTTATCTTAACGTGTTTCCAACTTAAAAAATATTTTTTATTAGAATACTTATGCACTTCAACTTGTTCAATGTTTATACGTCGTTTTATGTTCGATACAAAATGCTGCATACTCATATTGAAATCATGTAATAAATCAGATTTAGGTTATATATTATGTATAAGTAGGTAGGTACATAAATCACCTCCTGATTTACGTTTTTAAATGACTCTTATATAATGAAAAATATGATAAAGGAGGTGAAAGGCTCGTTGGAATAAATCGTCCTCTTCGTATTGATTGAGTTTAATATAAATATAGGTACTACTAATACTATCCATGGCATATCCCACATGTGGGGTACCCAGCAGTACAGCTGAATATATTTTTGTATAAATCGATGTACAACATAAGATAATAAATAAAAATAGTTAGTAAATTGATATTTTTATTTATCACTACTACTGTTTCATTAATATTGACTATATTAATTGACCTTCAACTAATTCAATTTTAGAAGTAAAATGAACAAGAAAAAACTCACCAACAAATAGTTTTGCATTGAATGTTAGGTATAAACATATCCATAACTATGTCCTCATGTACACTATCTTAGTATATCATATAGGTAAATGTCATCATACAGTATTTTATATAATGATATTAATCATGAAAGGTTAGTGTTGCCTTATGGGGATAGATGTAAAATGAATCAATAAAATTGTTATTTACAAAACATCTGTTAACGAATAGATACAATATTTTTTTACGATTTTTACGGTACTATTAGCCCCTAATATTCGACAATATAGTTCGAACTTTGAGGCGAGTGCTATTATACTATTAAGTGTAGCATGCGAAACTAATGAAATTGGAACAATCAAGATAATTAGGATTTTACCTTTGTGTCATCTCAAAAAAAGCCTCTTGAGGAGTTTAAATCTTACGAGGTAAACATTTTTATAACGATAATAATACATAATAATACATTTTTCTGTATATTTTGTAATTGTCTTGATTGTTTGATGTGTACGTACAATGACAGCGAAAAGTTTTTTACTGTAATGCTGTTCATTGTTTTCATTTATAAATAAATAAATAAATAAAAAATACATATATATTTAAAATCGTCTCTCGTAAAAAGTGAATAGGTATTATATAGAGTATTGTTTGTTATCTGGTGACGACCCTTCTCTCACCCAGCGCCCCAGTAGTCTCGCGGTCTATATTGTATAGTGATAGTGTAAAGTACTATATACATAGTACTATGTCGCACAGGACCTCTCCCGAGGGACGCGATAAGAACCACAGATAAACCCTACACGGCTGTACAAGTACCGTTTACTTCTACCATCGCGAACTATTCTATTCTATGTATCCTGTATACTACTATCTTGCTTGCCTTTTTCGTGTAAATGTGTACAAACTTTACACTTTTCTTGCCTAATATTTATTGCACAATGCCCCCTATTTTCTTGTTACGATTCTGTAGAGAAGTGGTCCCCAACCTTTTTATAGTCGCGGACCGGACAACGATCGATAATTTTACCGCGGTCCGCTGAGGAGGAGAAGCTTATTGTTTATGAAAAAGTAAATATGAGGACCTTTTTTATTTCGCAATGTTCCCAGAATTTGATGATTTCCCTAGCACTCTAATTATCTACCTCTCCCGTCGTCAGATTTTCGAAAAGGTATAGGAATTTGATTTATTTTTGATCTTGTTAAGAAATATTTCACAAATTAGCTTTACTTAGTTTTAAATGTCGAAAAAAAACTTAAGGAAAAATAGAACTGACCTTCAATTTTTTGCAAGGCCCGGTACCACTTGCTCCCTGGGTTGGAGACCACTGCTGTAGAGTATTCAAATAGCTACAGACAATCGTCATAGTCCCAATACCTGGGTATTTAGGTACAAAAAAGACGTTTTTCTTTTCACTTTTGAAATAAATTGTTATCCTTGACTTCATATAATATATGAATTCTACTTTCATATTAATCATAAAAACAAGACGATAAAATATTTTATTTATTTATTTTATTCTTCTTGCACATCATCATTCATAATTATAACAAAATCAACAGAGCAGTTTACATGAGAAAAAATGTGGTGATGTGCAGTGGCGAGGTTATCACTGTATAATGATTTCTTCCATCTAACCACGTTTATTTGAATATTTTATTATTACTAGGGTGGATTCCCGTGGAATCCCGTGGAGCACCCGGTAAAGAATTGGTCTCCCACTCTTCTGCGTAAGTTTTCGAGTGTCCTGTAAAAGGCAGGTGTTCGAAAAAAATAAGACATTTTACATCTTAAATTCAGCGTTGAGGTTTGCCACCCATCCTGAATGTCTTGATTTTATACTGGCACAAAGAGGACAGTTTGTATGTTTCTTACATACAGCTGATCTGCTGGCTACCCCACTTGTGGGATATGCCGTGATGGTATAGTAGTAGTAGTATTATTACTAGTGCTGCTTTCAAGTAAACTACATTACAATTTTTCTAAGATTAATCTGGGCTAGCAATAAACCCAATGATACCGCAAATACCCTCACACTGAGAAATATACTCTTGTTGTGAAAGTGGAGTAGGTCGACAGCCTGAGGAATCGAACCCTATTCTTTCGATTGAACGTCCAAGACGCTATCATCATGCTACCGTCACCTCACATTTAGTTTGTTTTAAATAAAATTTTACCTTTGTTTTAAATTGGAAGTTGATCCCATTACGCGTTATAAATAAATCAGTAGGTATTGTTAAATTAAATTAAATAACAAATATTTTTACTCTTTTTCATTTTGGAATTCTAGTTGTTATCATTTGACCCTGAAATTAAGTATCAATTACTCGCGATCACCTGGATTATCGTAAAACATCTCAGAAACAAATTTTATTGCATGCAATAATAAATCTTGTCTTACCTTTTACACCGTTTTGATAGCTTTCCTTGTGAAATAATTTAGATTCCTCGAATAATTTACTTTCAGGGAGTGGGTGTTTTCTTTGATATTTTGTATTTACAAATATGTGTACACCTATTTGTATACCCAAATTTACTCTACCGAATAGAGCACGATGAGAACAACATCATGGGTTATTGAGCTATCAAAAATTCATTATATATACTGTATATATATATATATATTGTGATTGACACATGTAAATCTACATAATATTCGCCCTTAGTAACATTATGAGAAAGTTAAAAAGCTAAATGAGAAACTGATAATTTTAATATTTCCATGTATTTTGAAGATAACCCCGCCATATTTACAACAAACGCAGTTTTCTTCCCACTCACATCCGATGATTGTCTGCTATTGTTCAAATTCACGTTTACACATCAAATTATTGGAATCAAATTAACAACTTTATATTATAAAGAGCAAAAACTAATCTAGTTGTTTTACTTTAAAGATTGTAGTGTGAGTTAAAAAAGTATTATAAACGAAGCGAATGGACTTCCTTGTTCTATTTATAGAACAAATAATGTTGTACAAGTTGAGTTTTATGCATTCAGATCACTTGGAAATCCGTAAATATCCGTATGCAATTACCGCCATTAGAAAGGATAAGATTCCTAATCTTGTTAATAACACTCATGCCGGCCAAGGTTTTACTACTCTAATAAAAGTGCACAATATTTTTTTAAAGTCTTGCATTCTAAAATGCTCGTGACCTTATCGTTTCCTCCCGTACATAATATATTTTTAAATGTTTTATTCAATAATGAAATTTGGCATTTGAATTCAAATGTTTTTCTACATCTTAAGCGATCTGTTATTTACTGTACCGGAATTTTAGCCGGAATATTAGTGTTATTTAAGGATATATTATATTTGTGAATTGTTTATTTAATAAATTAATGTTTTTAGTACGCTTCTAAGAAGTTAATTTTGTAACGTAAAACTTATGTAATTTTTTTTTTGAAAAGATATATCTGGGTTTGGTTATAAACCCAAATACAATCAATATCTGCAGTTTGTCCGCTGACTACCCTTCTAATGGGATATACCATAAAGGGATTGTAGTAGAAGTAGTTAATCTGGCTTGCAACTTGAAACATGAACTTTTGTCTTTTCTGTTTAACTTTCATATCAAATTTAATATAATTTAATACGATCTTGTACTTCCACATGTGTGAGAGGGATTTTATAACACGAGTACATATTATTATGTTAAAGAATGCTGGTTTTCTTTTTGCAGATGAAATTCTTGCTGCATTTCTCAGCAAATCTTCACATTAGTTTTTTTTTCGCTCCCCCACGTGCATTGGGAATCTCAATAATCCGTTCGCAAGTCGACGTGCGGAAAAAAAATAACAATCTTAGTAGGTATGTGGCGTTGTGAAAGAATCATTTATCTTATATGATTAAAGAATATTTTTGTTGCTATGGCTAACGTTGGTTGTGTTTTCTTTATTATTTGAGTGTTTACAGTTAAAATAAACTCGTTTTTTTAACATGTTGAAAGTTTATTTATGTAGGTACTTAGTGAATGTCTTAAGGACGAGTTGTATGTTTATTCTATGCAGTTAATTCACTAGCCAATGAAAAATGCCGTGATGGTACGATGATAATATTTTTTATTTATTTCATCATTACACGGCTAATATACTTCAACAAAATTATCATCAAAATATTTGTGCATTTCATAGAACACATACTATTAGTACTCAATCTATCATAAAATAAACAATAATACGTCGCTCGGCGATCAATATCGCGTGTTCGACAATTTAGGTGAAAAGTTTATTTTTTAAGATATTGATACAGAAAGTTAAAATCAGAGATGTGACGTATTTGAAATAAAAGTACTTAAAATACAAGTACAAAATACAAAATACGTATTTTCATTTTGTATTTCAAATACCTTTTCGTAAAAAGTATTTTGTATTTTATTTGAAATACTTTTTTTGAGTATTTTGTATTTTACACAAAATACTTTTACAAAATACCTTTTTGTTTGTTGGAAACAAAATTCTGCCATTAATTGATAATATGATATAAGTAATTGATATTGCAAGCTTTTTTGTCAATTTGTTGAATTACGAATACAACGTTTCCATTAGAGTACTCCATATTTGAGATATACACACATAATAATGATGATTGAACTAATTATACATGACGCCGTTTAATGATCCATGACCATTCCAAGGACGCTGTGATTTCTTCTGAAATGTAGCGTTTTCAATTTTGTCTGCAGGCAATCTGTTCCAGGCAGTTGGCGCTGCGACTCTGGTTCTCCTTTCTGCAAAATTAGAGGTTTTTGCAATATTGAATTCTACGAATTTGTTCATGGCATAAGAAGCTAAGCACAGTCTTCGCCTCAATTTTTTGTCAGCGAAACAGCTCAGTGGGCGGTGTGCTACCTTGTTAGTGAGACACAGTTTAAACACCACTCTCTGAGACACTCAGCTAGTGTAGACTTCTTAGTAGTGAAGTGATGTGGCAGCTCTGATTCTCTCTGTAAATGATTCAGAGGCAACATTAAAAACCACCTGAAGACGATCAAGAAGGGTCTGGAGCAGCCCTGTATAAAATATGATGTTAGAGTAGTCCATACGATTTCAGATTCGGAGTATCCATCCTGATTTATTCTGCAGCCGAAGTTCAGGAATTCTCTAACCTGCTTAGTACTCACTCCATTTATGACAATTTTCGCAGTCGCCTTATCTCTTCGAACAACCATACATTTTGTTTTGTCTTTATTTATTTTTATGTTGTATTTTGACAGTTCTTCCTAAGGCTTTATTCAACTCATCTTCATTGTCTGCAAGCAATGCTATATCGAATCATGTCAACCCTTTCTCCATTTATCTATGTATACTCTTGTCCAGTTCTCCATTTCTTCTATCAATTCATCAATGGCTCGCGGTATATAACAGTTAATGAGTGCTGGAAATATTGAATACCCCTGTCTTACACCTTGTTCGACTATTTGTAAAAAGTATTTTAAATAAGTATTTTAAAAAAGTATTTTGAAAATACGTATTTTGTATTTTGTACTTAAATACCATTTTGAAAATGTATTTAGTATTTTGTATTTGAAATACAAAAATTCAAAAGTATTTGTATTTTGTATTTAAATACTTTTTTGAAAGTATTTTGCACATCTCTGGTTAAAATACGCGATTGTGTACACAAAACATCCCTAAATATTGTCCAAACTGCTAGAATGCCGTATGGAATAAAACCGCGAATATGCATTTGAGTGACGCCGTAACTTTTGTTCAGTTTATTCGACCTCCTATGAAATATTGTAAGTGTTACATTTGACCTTGGCCAAGCGGAGAACCCGTGGTGTGTTTGTGGGTTGGGGGCGCAGTATGCTGGGCACATCCTTTGGGAGTGCTCCGTGATGAATGATGCTAGAGATGCAATGATAGATGATATGAGTGAGAGCACTCCCAGACCAATTTGGTTTGGGGAGGTTCTGCAATGCCCGAGGAACCTTAAAGCATTTTTGGTGTTTGTGGATGTATGGGTATCTCGTTGGGAGCTTCTGCGTCAGCCGGGTTCACCCCCGCCTGACGCGGGAGGGTTGGTTTTTGCCCTTTGTGGCGTTGGCGCGATAGTGAACTCGTTTTCTCGTTGTATCGTCCTGTCTCCCTTGGTGGAGAGTAGGTTTGGGAGGTATGTCCCTTTTGGGAGGGTTTAATGTTTTCACACCATTCGGCACTGGTGATTCTCGGGCTCGCGCCTTCTGAACGCCAAATAACAAGTTTCTGGACACCTCACTTCGGCTTTTGTTACTCAGCAATTTTTATATATCATATTTACTCGATGTTATCTACCTTATATTAATTGTACTTTATTTTGTCCTGTTTTATGCTTTTTTATATAATTTTGTATTTTTTTTTTTTATTCAATAAAATAAACATACTTTCAAAAGGGGCATTGAAGAGAGTGTAGTTTAAAAGATTCCCACGACGGCGGTTTTAGCCGGTCGGTCCTTCAGACCTGCCCAATGGCCCGCCCGTGAGGACAATTTTGGTTTGAATGTGCGGATAAATAGGAGTCTATGACTCCTGAAATATCCGGGTGTGAGGTGGGTCTCTCTTCAATGTTACATTTGCTGTATTGAACGCCGAGTAATGAAAAGCAAAAAAAAACGAATTTACAAATTCTTTACAAGTTTTATTAAATTTTGACATTCGCAACATTCATTCATAATGATAACATATTCGAGATAACGTATGCGTCGTATACATGATCATGTTTTCTCTAATTTATTAATCAGCTGTTGAATAAGTGAACGAACCAAAATAATAGTTTTGTTACGTAGGTAGTTATTTCAAAGTATTGAACTTCCTTTTGTTTTATTTTAGACTGCGCCTGCGATACGAAGCTTCTTAATGTGACGAAACGCGAAATTCTAAATACAATTCTTAATGAGCATCTCTTTTTAATTGATTTCTCTCTTTATGTTAGTTTCAAGCACGTGTGTGTAATTATTGCTATTGAAATATTTAGATATACACATACATGCATATGTACCTACTCTACTGACACCTTATTATTTTATATGTATCTTTACTATTTCACGCGTTATTGGCGCTAAGAGCACGGGCGTTATTCAAATTGAATTCTGAATTTGCTCCTTGAATTATGAAATATCCAGAGAAGAATGTCGGATAAGTATTTCATTATCACAAGACACAACACCATACCGTGTCGTTATGCCAACACCATTTTAAATTCGCACACGGTTTAATAGTATGTAGTATGTACATTATGGACTGAGTTTTCCGGGGATGAAATTGAAAACGCTCGAGTTGAATATTAATAATGCAGCTTTCATTCCGACCCCCCCCCATTCTCTCTTATTCTAGTCCTCTCTCACCCCTGCCCATGCAATTACCGGATCGACAATGAATTCTATAAATTATATTAATAAGAGAGAAAAACACAATGACCACGAGTTTGTGATGAAAAATATTGGCTGGGCATTTTGTCTGTATGAGGCGCACCACTCACCACTACCTACTAACTGCTGCACACTGAGGTAAGCCAACATCGTAAACAACTAACATTATTTCACGCGCATTCTGTCCGACGTAATAATTTTAATATTTTTGCTAGAAATTTTATTCATGTAATACTGAGTCGTTATACTGTTAATATAAATAAATTGCTATGTACTGTTTTAGAATATTGTGTTTTATTCGGACCACAATTTATATTACCTATGTGGCTATTGGTGACAATATTATGAATATCAATTTATTACATCAGACACTATTATTATTTATAGTCACGTGAAATCGTACGTCATACAATAATTAATGTCATATAATATTTTTTTTCAACAAATATACGACAATTGTGAAAGGGCTCGTTTTATGTTTCGGTATTTAGAAAAGCAGTGGGTGTTTGAGTGATGGGTTGATTAAGCAATCTCATAATGTGACATTTTATTATATTAAGGCATTTCTAGACATTAACTGCATTAGCTATGTGTTATCTAATATGAACACTTACCTCTGAGAAATAATTGCAATAATTGCGCTGAGTCCCGTATAACTTAAGATCTCCGTGCCAATATAAAATCGAGGCTGTACGATTGTACTAAGTAAATATTTTTCAGTGAATATAAATAATTAAAAACCAAAAATTGACTATTAATTTATTTATTTATTTTATTTTATTTCATCACAATATAAACATATGAATCTTTACACAATACAGTGGATTACCCAACTAGGTGAGACCTGTTCTAGGGCAATCTAGTTTATGAAATTCTTAAAAAACAATACAAATATTTTTCAAGAAAAAAAGAAGAGAGAAGAAAGAAAACCTTTGATCAATACTACTCACATACACAAATACATGCCACCCACACACACACACACACACCCACACAGAAATAGACACATACATACACACAAGGACACAGCTGCCCACACGCACAACGACCAAAACAACAAACAATGAACAGCCCAACTACACAACTCGGTCCAGAATCTCCTGCAAGTCATCTACAGATTAATGATTTTGATACTCACTACATATAATTCTTGAATGAAAAAGCCATAATGTTCTACAGTATTATCACAGCTGTTGTAGCTGCCAGCTAATTCCCACAGCTTGAAACCAGTAGTAAGGTTCCTGCTGTTTCTCCGCTTACACCGATTGCCAGAAATGTCATAATGGTTGAGCGAGAAGAATCACCTGAAAGTGTCATCACAGAACAAGAAAAAATAAATATCAAAATTTCCAATTCAGCAAGTAACTCAAACAAAATGCTCACTGATTAAGAGGAGAAAAATAAATTCTTCTCATCCAATTTTTTTTGCTAATCGTACTGAAGACAGAGAACTTTGCAGAGATGACCCTGATGAACCTTCTTCCAAAATTACTTGAGTTTGCATCTAATAAGGCTGTCAACTTACGGCAAAAACATTGGTGCCCTGAGTATGAGAAAATATCATAAGTAGGTATGTTGTTCAAAATAATGAACGATAGAAAAAAATTTATATGGACTCAAAAATGTCTATGATTTTCTCAAATACCGAAACATAAAGAGTAACCCTTGAATAACGATTAGTTCTGAAAATAAAACTCTTTTAATCTGACGTTCGAGAATATAATAATTATATATAGGTATATAGGTATATGTATATATTGTTGTGTTCATTGTTTCTAAATAGATATTGTGTACA